>SOPF01028223.1:203563-301184 GCA_012979155.1 Hypericum perforatum
ATACTCTCCAAAGTATCTGTGCATCCATCATGAAATACCTAGTATCTTGTAATTGTGAGAACCACTACATCCTCTAAGAATATGATGCAGATCACACACCAATCTCGTATCACCGATATCCCATTCTCGATGATCATTGATTGGGGCTATTTAAGAACTATGTTTACTATTATCTGAGATCTCACATTCTCAATAACAACATAAGTTCATGGGAACATAAATATGAGTATATGCAAACAATCAAACAATATATTCAATTTATGTAATGCCAAATATTATTAATCAAATTAATATTACAACTGAATATGATCGTATATAATATCCTTATTACAATTGTCTCTAGGACATATATATACTAACAGCAAGAGCAGCGAACTTTTTTTAAGTGTGGAACATTCATCTATTTGTTCAGATGGCTGGTTTCGATTTTTGTCTTATAAAATTATTTATTGGTTGTTCTTATTGCAGATTCATTTGTTGTAAGAGCGGCCCTTTACAACGTGTCCATCCTATATGGTAAGAAGTTCTCTCTATGTGGTACGGTATGCGTGTAACCAGAAATCCTCCTTCTGATTCCCAAATTCTTGCAGTGCTGCTCCATGCAATATTTCTGACGATCGGAGCTCCATTTGTTATTGCCTTTTTGGTGTACAAATGGAGAAGAAGGCATCTTTCCTTCTACGACAACATCGAAGGTTTTCTGGAGAACACTTATGATCAGATAATGCCAGTGAGGTACTCTTACGCTGATATTAAGAAGATAACTAAGGGTTTCCAGGAGAAACTTGGCGAAGGTGGCTATGGTTGTGTCTACAAGGGAAAACTTCGTAGCGGCCAGCCTGCAGCTGTCAAGATACTAGGGAAGGCTGATACGGATGGTAAGGATTTCATCAATGAGGTTGCCACCATTGGAAGAGTCCACCATTTCAATGTGGTGCGCTTGATCGGATTCTGTGCAGAGGGATCAAAACGTGCTCTTGTTTATCCTTTCATGCCTAATGGGTCTCTCGATAAGTACATATTGTCTCAACAGAGAGATCATACAGATAATTTACCGACGATATGTGACGAGAAGATGTATGAGATTGCTCTGGGAGTGGCTCGTGGCATCGAATATCTACATCAGGGTTGTCAGATGCAAATCTTACATTTTGATATCAAGCCCCACAACATTCTTCTCGATGAGAATTTTGTTCCCAAGGTAGCAGATTTTGGCTTGGCAAAATTATATCCAACAAATAAGAGTATTGTGTCTCTCACTGCAATTAAAGGAACCCTGGGCTATATGGCTCCAGAATTTTTCTACAGAAGTGTTGGAGGCATATCCTGCAAAGCCGACGTGTACAGTTATGGAAGGATGTTGATGGAAATGGCAGCAAGGAAGCGAGAGCCCAGCTCAGTGGTCGAGAATTCAAGCCAGATTTTCTTGCCCTCTTGAATGCACGACCAATTTAGCCAAGGAAATGACAACTGGCTAGGGGACACCATCGGGGAAGAAGATAAAGAGATAAGGAAGCTAATGATGATGGTGCGGCTTTGGTGTGTGCAGTTGAGCCCATCTGATCGTCCTTCAATGCACAAAGTTAAACAGATGCTTCAGGGAGGTTTCGATTCCCTCCGGTTGCCTCCAAAGCCGTCCTTCGCTCCATCTTTCTTTCCGATGAATGTGGAAGACTCGTCAACCGGAATTACAAATGCAAGCAAGGATTCAAGTTCTTATTACATGACCTTCGAGGCTGCTAAGAATGAAGAGGAAGCTGTACTTGTTGAATCTCATGAACACGTGGTCTAGCAACAAATTAAACCACTCTAGGATTTTGTGTATGCGTGTAATATCTAAATCTTGCTCTCTTATTTTTTTTCCGGATGCCTGCAACTTAGGATTGTTAATTAGGTGGCTTCGAATTTTGCCAATTCAAGTGAGGCACGAGATTTATGTTGGAATTATAGTTTCTCCAATGACTTATGTATCATGTATTTACTTAAAAATTATCTCATAAATATGAATTTTTTGACCGAAATTATTATATCACGTATACTCCATTTTTCTTATATCTCAATCTCTATTTGTTATGGATATTTAAAGCCGTAACAATACGTAACTGAGTAAGAGGTGCAAACACAATCCTGAAGTCATTTAGCATTATTGTCTATCTGACGTCATAAATTTCCTTTTTTTTATATACACGTAATTTACCATAGTGACATAGCAGCTAATCCACATGGATCAAGTGAATTGGTGACTCCCCAAGTAACTCTTTCATAATTAATTTATATATTTTAGTAATTTAATTAATTATATAAGGGTTAGGTTTTCGGGGGATGTAAAATGGCAATCCGTGCAATTGTACTTCTCGATGTAAATGTACCAAGGTGTTATTTCGTAGAATAAAATTTATCGTTTTTAAAAATTAATGGTATACATGGACCAATATAAAATTAATGGAACGACACCTTGAACTCTTCGACCTCCCGTGGGCTCACGTTCCAGCTACGAAGCAGAGTCTTGAGTTCTGGTAGGGTCCAGCACATATAATCATTGGAAAAGTGAGATCCTTGGAAAAGTATTTAGTCATCTGGCGATGGAGCGACGTATACGTCAATGAATTGATAAATGTCTAAGGTTAAAAGTCTAAATAATATTGATATAAAATTTTACATCTTATAAAAATATCTAAATAGTTTATTAGTTATTTACGATCTGTAGCTTTTATATTTTTCTGTTTTTGTAAAAGAAAGACTTTTATTTTCTGATAACGGTCTCTATGCAAAATCTTTTGTTGAAGTCAAGGTCATCGCTTTGCTATTTCCGCCAGCACAGACGAAAAAAAAGGGAAAACACTAAATCAGTCTCTCATTTGTTCCTACAGATCATTTATACGAAATAATCGAAATATGTCTATTGGTCACAGCGGCCAAAATGACAAACTGAGTAATTAATTTCGAGTAATTTTATAACGATTCCAATTGGTCAATATTTAAATTTAGTGATCTTTAAATAACAAACTTTGTAGCCCAGTTATCATATTGTGATTCGGTAGAATTAAGGAATCGGATATGCATGTGATAATTGTGGACGAAATATAGTAAAATTTTCAAATTAATTTCTTAAAAACCATAAATGATAATCATCTACTGTTTTTTTTTTCTTTCAAAATGCCACACTTCCCTAGTCTGTACTTTATTTTTTTTTAGTTAAGGACTTTTACACCACCAAAATTAGACTCTCATTGTAAATCGTCATCGAACCCTTTATAACTTTTAGTTTGCATCAAGTGCTACTCAAAATTTAGATCGAAGATCTTCTTAGTCCGCTGGACGAAATAACATAAACGTGAAATCAACGGTAATTGGAGATGTTTTAATGTATAAATAGGAATTAGTCGTTAGACTTTTGGTCTAGACACCAATTATGGTATTTTGGTGTGATACTTTTTGGAAAATTTTATTCGATAGTATCTATTTAGTACCTTAGGTGTCCAGTATGTATGGTCCTAGTGATTACCATGTAATTACATTTTGGTGAGTTTTTTGGATGACTAATAAAATTATTTTTATAAAAAAAATCAACGTTAATTGACCAAAGTGCTAAAGAATCAAGAATCATAAGAATCTTTCCTTAAAATATAACCGACAGTTATCAATTCTTAACATTAGATCCTCGGCTAGATTAGAATCTCAAGTCCATCCTTAAACATCGGCATAGGGTCTCTTATGAAGTCGAGGTCAGGGATCCCAAGTTTCCAAGTGTAACGGTTCACATCCTGGCAAACAGGGTTTTAGAAAACGACCCGGAGGTCGACCCGGATTATGGTCTGATCTTCGAGTCGGCCGGCCCAAGTGGCCCAACCACCAGTTGGGCCGGATATATTTTTTTTAATTTTTTGTAATATTTTGATTTATATATATATGTATAAGTAAAAACTTTATGTAAAAAATTAATAATAATATATAAATATACTAATTTTTATAAAATATAATAAATAAAGTATCTATACAAATAGATAATCTCGAATAAAAATAAAATTTTTAAATTTTTAAATTTTCCAGGTGAACTGCCCTCGGTCCGACCAAAAACTGGATGGTCTGATAAAAATAGGGCAGTTTGCCCGAAGAACGATTTATTGACCAAAAACGGACCGCCCATGAGATCGATTTGTGGTCCGGCCGGCCCGACCGCCGGTCGGACCACATTTTTTAAAACCCTGCTGGCAAATTCGTAGCCTGGGCACATCCTGGGCACATCCTGGGCCCTCCCCAAAGCCCATGAAGCTATATGGGAGTTTCCAGCGTGGTTGGGTTCGGGAATAGATTTTCGTCCATGTCGGACATGAATGAGGCCCACATTACCTTGATCAATTAAAATTGCAGCATAATTAGTGATTAATGATGTTAATTAGCACAATATACCCGACCAAAAAAACCCCCGAACAAAAAAAATTTGCTCAGTATAAGATAGTTAGTAGTAATGTTTTTAAAAACTGAACCTCGATTTTTTTTGCTGGTTAAATGTGTTTGATTTGCTTAGACCACTAGTTGGACCAAATTTTTTGTAACATAAAACACTATATTATTTATTATATTTACTGTTAAAATTTTAAATAATTCTGAATGTCTTCTAATTTTCTGGCCAAGTTTATCATTTCAAATGTCAAAATTGAATTGAATGACTTTTTTAATGTAACAAAAGTCACACAAAATCATATTGTTTTTTTAAAGTAGATTATTGGGTTATTCAAGTTTGTTAGATTAGTCGAATCAAGTTGGTCTAACTAGTGATCACTGATCCAACTACCACGTGGTTTTTTTACAAAAAATGATATGGTATCATTACAGTCATGATCTAATCAGTCGTACGATCAACCAATATTTTTTAAACTATTAATTAATATCATATTTAAATTTTCTTATTTGCATAAAATCTCAGACACTCGCTAAGTATAATCTAATGCTTAATATGTGATTGGTAAATAATGCGAGATTCATAAAGCTATCCCCTCTTGCTCTGCACCCACAAATTATTTTTTATTACCATCATTAAAGCTTTCAAATATAATTCAAGGGGTCACATTGAACTCTAAGTTCTCGTTAGACTCTATTTATGAACGTGTCTTACAATGATGTTTGTTGCGTGTATCCATGTCCTTTACTATTTAGACCAACTCCTATATTTTTCAACATTGAAAAAAAAAACTCATGAAATTTCTAAAATATGGACGTACCTTGAAGAACAGCGGCATGAACAGACGGCTCCTTGGCTAAAACCCCAATAAAGAAAGAAAGAAGAATGGACGAAGTGTCGTGGCGGGCGATTATTACAAGGATCACGCTGTCCACGATTTCCTCATCGGACTTGGGCTCCAAGGTGTCCTCGTCCCTCAGGACAATCAAGCTAGAGATGAGATGTACGCTAATGGTTCTCATGTTGGTCATGATATCCATGATGAAGATGTTATTCAGCTGTATGGTCAGATTAGATTATGGATGGTCCAACCATTCTCCAATTTTAAAGTAAAACTCAGGCCGAGATTACTCCTGGATGGCAGTTCGATTGATCCAACCACCGGTGGAACTGCAAGTTTTAAAACATTGTAAAATAGTTCGTCCAATTATGATAAAATAGTTTTATGAGACCGTTCGAAAATAAAAAAAGTAAATAAATGGATTATCCAATTGTGATGAAATAAATCGTCTTATGATGAAATAGTTCTTAGAATAAATTAACCAGTACCTTCTAGTCTAATCTAGTCTAGAGCAAAAATTTATGAGAAATAAATTCACTATTGGACGATTTATTTTTTTGTACTAATTATAACTTGACTCTTTTGCTTGAGTAAGTCATTTTCAATTACAGATATTTGAGTTTTCAATTACAGATATTTGAGTCCGACACATTTTTTCTCCTTCTGGATCCGATCGGAAAGATACTTTGTTGAATCTGTGGCATTATACTCTTTCAAAATTATATAATATTCGGATATTCTTAGGTTGCCAAGTAGATACTAGTGTACGAAAAATCAATTACGATAAACCTATAGGATTGAGTCCTTAGAGTAAGTAAAATCATTTGCATACATAAAGCAAAAGATGCATAACAAGTCGTGTTGACCATCATAATCCAAGGCACTCAGTTGCCAAATTTGAATGAACATTCTTCAAAGTCAGTCAATGGCTATTGTTTTCCACGAGCAAAACAATAGAAACAAGTAAGTAAATGATTGATTCATTTTATATATATATATATATATATATATATATATATCACGTATTTATAAATGAACTAGACCAAGACTTTAGGACGTTCAAAAAATTGGAGAGGTAAATATGTTGTTTTTTTCAACCATAATTATCCGTATTAAATAATAAATAACATTAAGGGGTATGCTAAAGGGTTTATTTTTAAAATGTAGACGTTTTACCGTAAAATTTACAATCATATCTTTGAAAGTATAACTTCATATAATGAATAGTTAGAAGTTATAAATTTATAATGGACACATGAGATTCATAGTTTCTATTTTTTTTTTATCAGTGCTTCACATATTTTGACATGTTAAGCAAATCCTTGCATATTCAAATCTCAACTCTATATTCTATCACTCGATTCTTTGCGACTTGAGTTATGTTGGAAAAATTAGATGTTTCCCGCTTCGTAAAGTTAAGATGGGCACTTAGAATTAAAACTAGTAATGGAAGCACACAAGTATAATTCTCCAATACAGAGATTCTTCCACTATATAAGATAAACAATGAGATTGCAAGAATGAGTTTACAAAATTGACTCACCCTACGGTGACTCACTCAAGCTTGAGTACCAGAGGTGAGGCGATCCTCTAGGGAAAGAAGACCATCCACTCGGTATAATACTGAGGAGTACGTTATGCTCACGAATGAGAGTGAACCACCATAGGGTGATGAGAGATAGATTGGGAAGTCCTTATCCCCAAGCTTGAGTGAGCCATGATAGAGTGAGGAGAGATAGCTTGAGAAGTCCTTATCCTCAAGCTTGAGTGAATCACCGTAGGGTGAGTCAATTTTGTAAACTCATTCTTGCAATCTCATTGTTTATCTTATATAGTGGAAGAATCTCTGTATTGGGAAGTCCTTATCCCCAAGCTTGAGTGAGCTATACAAGAAGAGATGCAATCTTTTGGAGGGAGAAGAGTAATCCCAAGAGAAATAGAGAGCCTCTTGGAGGAAGAAGAGAGAAAGCTTGGGAAGTCCTTATCTTCAAGCTTGAGTGAGTCATCGTAGAGTGAGTCAATTTTGTAAATCCATCATTGTAATCCCATTATTTATCTTATATAGTGGAAGAATCTCCTTATAAGAGAATTATAATAGCTTTGCTCTCAAGTGCCCATCTTAACTTCACGAAGCGAGAAATACCGAGTTTTTCCCAACAAATTATATAAGCGATAGACGGGCATTTTTTATGAGAGTGAATTTAGTACTGATAAAATGTGTAAGGATGGTTCTAGAGAATCAAATAATTTGCATAGTTATTGGAGTTCGACACATTTTTTCTCCTTCCCAGTCCGAATGGAAATCTGCCGTATTCTACTCTTTCAAAATTATATAATATTCGGATATTTAAACCTCGTTAGTTGCCAAGGAGATACCAGTGTACGGAAAATCAATTACGAGAAACCTATAGGCTGAGTCCTTGGAGTCAAGTAGACTCAGTCAATGGCTGATTAAACTACACGACGGGTTTACATTTCAAAGCTCCAGATTTCGTCGCCACCGCATCTTGAAGAGAACAATCTCCGAGGTGTGAGCACTTCTGAGAAGAACAAGTTTCAACGGTTCTCAATAAATAGATTGATAAAAGTTATTATTTGAACAATTTTACGATCCCGACATCATTAATTTAATAATTAATTATTCAATTAATTAGTATGTCTAAATTTAAACAATTTAACGATCCCGACATCATTAATTTATACGTATTTTACTCGATTTCTGACTTTTATTTTCAAATTTAGTCCTCAATGATATAGTTCAAATGTAGAAAAAATTCCACTTAAAACATATATTGACTGGGTGTTTTTGAATAATTTAATAAATCATTTACAAAAGAAAGTTTTTAGCCACATATTAATCAATCAAAAGATCATTTGGCACGAAAAAAATAGTTATGAACTTGAAAATTTTAATCATGATATCGAAAAAAAACTATTTATATGATACATTTGGCATGTTGTACTCATATAGAAAAATCATTTTCTAAATAAGATGTGATAGCAGTTGATTATTATTTTTAATGTATTTGTAGATTGGGTGGGGACAAATATTTGGTCCCCATATGGATGATTCGGTAAATAACCGTGATTTCTTTTTCTCTAATCTATGTAAATACTCATCTAATTTTGAATTAATTAGTTTCTCTCTCATTAATTAATTAGTTTATCTCTCCACCTAATATTCTCTGTCATCCCAAAATCCTAATTGTAGACGTCATTAGTCCTAATCAGTAAAACTAATTTTATACATTTCTCTATTTTGAAAGACACCACAACAACCGTACTCCGGTGACCTTCTCCAACCGTTCTCCAACGAACACCCTTCTCTGACCGTTCTCCGACGAACAACTTTCTTCGCTGAACGACTTTTCTTCATCCTCTATCGGACGTCTACCCACAGCGACGGACAACCTCTAAATACTGACTTCCGAGTTCATCCACCGGCAGCTTCCATACTTTTGTCGACATCGTCCTTTGTAACTATCTCGTCTTTTTTTCGGTGTTACTTTGTTTTTAACAATGAATGTATTTGCGTTTGACGATGATGTATTCTCGTTTTTTGTCCAGTGTTGTTGGTTTCTTGTTCGGATTCGCTGGTTTATTGTTCTATGTTATTGGTTTATTATTTGGACCCGCTGGTTTGTTGCTCGATATTATTGATTTTTTTCCCGGTGTTGCTAGTATCTTGTTCGGACTCGCTGGTTTGTAGTTCTACGTTGCTGATTTTTTGTTCCAACTTGTTAGTTTGTTGTTCAATATTGCTAGTTTTTTGTCCGGTGTTGCTGGTTTTTTATTTGGACTCGCTGGTTTGTTGTTCTGCGTTGCTGGTTTCTTGTTCGGACTCGTTGGTTTGTTGTTCGATGTTGCTATTTTTTGTTTGGACTCGCTGGTTTGTTATTCTATTTTGCTGGTTTCTTGTTCGGACTCGCTGGTTTGTTGTTCAATGTTGCTGATTTTTTGTCTACTGTTGCTGATTTTTTGTCTAATATTGCTGGTTTTTTATTCGAACTCGCTGGTTTGTTATTCTACTTTGTTGGTTTCTTGTTCGGACTCGCTGGTTTGTTGTTCAATATTGCTGATTATCTAATATTGTTGATTTTTTGTCTAATATTGCTGATTTTTTGTCTAAAGAGAAAAGCTAGATAATCATCGTGCATAAAAGTACAAGGGCACATACGTAAAATAAATAAGTGTACATATTTATGGGTTCCGTATTCAAATTTATCATATCTTATCAGACAAAATGTGGGCCAAATTTAGACCACCCGCACGGGGGGGGCCGTGCGCCCTGGGCGGGCCACGTGTCACCCCCCCATTGGACCAGGCGAGGCGCCTCCCTGACACGCGCCTCGCCCTCGCATGTCAGGGGGCGAGCGGCGCTCCAAATGCGCGACCTCGATCGGGCGACGTGGCCCGCTCTGATTGGGCCACGTCACCCAGGTCGAGTTAATTTTTTTTTAATTTTTTTTTAATTTTTTTTAAAAATTCGAAAAAAATCGAAAAAAATTGAAAAAAAATTATAAAATTTCTTTTCAACATTTTCAATTTTTTTGTCCAAATGAAATTTTTTTAATTTTTTTAATAATTTTTAACAATTTTTTGAATCCAGATTACGAGCCTTTTTCGGTAAAAAAACAAACGTGTGGTCCAAATTTGTTGAATTTAGTAGTTCCTTTTGTAATTTGCAAATCTATGTAATTTGTTGAATTTCATAGTTCCTTTTGTAATTTGCAATTTTAAATAAAATTTCCATTTCGTAAAATTATTTTTGTGGTTGTGGTTCGAATTTTTAATTTACCGTATTCGAGAAAGCACGAAAAAATATTCGAGTTTGATACAGTTAGCTATATTTTAAAAAGCTGAGCTGAAAAAAAAAAGCTGATGTGGCTGGGGGCACGAACACTGTAGCAGAGGCAGGGGTGTGGGCTTAAAAACTGAGAGCAGGGTCACGCTTACGTGGCGCCCAGGGCACGGACTGTAGCAGGGGTAGGGGTGCGGATGGTCTTAGGCCGTCGGTTACATTATATGTCCTTCTTATGAATCAGCGGGTTAAGGAACCCTGTCAACGATTCAATTCCTCCCTATATAGGGAGGAGGCTATATGTGTAAATTCCCCAATAACTACCCAACCACTAATGTAGGAATTTTTAAATATAAATGTTTCTCTCTCCATTCATTAAATGGTATAACCGCCACTAATTTTGGGTTTTAAAAAAGTAAGCAGCTACTTTCCTGCCATTATTATCTCTCATATGAAGTTCTCTCTCATTCCACGTTTCTTCTACTTTTCTGACTTTTCATCTTTTAACAACATCTTTAGTTGCATTACTGGTTTGTTTTGTTGCATTGATGATTTATTTGGTTGCATTGCTAGTTCAGTTGGTTGCAATACTGGTTTATTTGGTTACATTACTGGTCGCAACTTGCCTAAAGTCTAGCCACTGACACTGCATTCGCTCCTTGGTTTTTGCGAATTAGAGTATTATCTCCATCTTGAAATTATAACGTTATTCACTATAAATATAATCAAATTATTCATAATTATGGAAAGTAAGTAGATACAACCAACTTTGACCGGAAATCTGATTTCCTAAGACAATAAAGATTAGATTATGATAGATTTTCAAATCTCGAATTTATTCCTATGCATATTTTCTAATTTGCGTTGTACTTCATTAAAATCAAAATTGATCGGCGATTGCTTGTCCTTGGTTCTCCTCGGATTCGATAGGACATATTCAAATTGGGAAGATAAACATTGACTCCTGGGATAATGTGTTTGGATTATTCCGATTCCAATTGAGAACGTGACAATGTATGTGGCTCTCCTTACATCCCAGCCCAATCTATTCTATGCATAAAAGTTAAAAGTTAAAACATCAGGATTCAACCCAATCACTGTCCATCCTCATCTTTCCTCATCCTATTACGCTTGACCATGGTCAACTTATTGACTTTCCCGCTCCAGCTGCTGCTGCTGCTGCTATTACCAAGTACCCTACTACAGTTTCCGACATGCAGTTCGAGTTCCGTTGGGGACGATTTGTGTTCCTCTTCGTGCGGTGACATCCTCAACATCAGTTACCCTTTCCGGCTCAACACGGACCCCATCACCTGCGGCGACAAACATTATGTAATCACCTGCGACCACAATGTTCCGATGTGGTACGAAAAGTCCCAGAGGTATTACTTGAGGTCCATCGATTACAGCCGCTCCACCATCCGCCTGTCCGATGACTCTTTAGTGCCCCTAACCAACAGCAGTACCTTCTTCTGTAATCACTCCCACACCGCACACCCGTATGATCGAGAAATCGTGGGGAATTTTTCGAGGTATGGAGCCTCTTACGCGAGTACGAGGATCCTAGTTATCATAAGCTGCCCGAGTCCATTGAACATCAGATGGCGCCATTGAACTGGTCTAGTTATGTGGATGGCGCCATTCATGATCACTGCAGATGGCGCCATTGAACTGGTCTAGTTATGTGGATGGCGCCATCTGCAGTGATCATGAATCTGATGAATACTCTATAGGGGGATCAACCACCAGTTCGAGCTACTTGTACGCAGCACTTACTCAAGGTAAGATGTCAGCAAAGGAAATAGAGGATTCGTGCCACGTGGAGCTGATGCTTTCTACGGCAAGGCCATTAAATACAAGCAAAGGTTATGTATCTTTCGATGATGTTCGTGAGAGCTGGTCATATGGTTTCGAGGCCTCCTGGTTTCCCTGGTTTTGCTACCGAGCTTATCCTGAAGAGTATCTTTGCGGAATTACGGAGAAGGCCAACAGTAACAATTTTCTTTTACTTTACTGCTTCCCATTCTTCTTTTTCCTTATATTTCTGTCTATTTTCTATCATAGTTACTTATTTAAACCTCAATTGGCAAACCAATTCAACCCCCGGGACACTCAACCAACCACATCATATAATTCAATTAGCTATGTTTTGTTGATCATATATATTCCTCTTACCATTCCGGAAAGTTTTAGAAGATTGTTAAGTTATTCAACTATGAAAGTTCCCAAAATACCTTAGATCGAAATAAGAAAGCCATCGGTCAACAAAGATTTCTCTAACTGATACTTTCTTCACCATGGTTTGTAAAGTCATGTTTGTCTATCCATATGGCATGCCATGTCATTCTGTCCTGTCCTAAATCAAATCTGTGTTGTCCTTCAATTTTCTTTTTTATTTAGTGTTAGGAGTCATACCGGATTTACTAAAAGGACTCTGGGACTTGTACCTCCATCCCGTAATTGTAAAGCTGGGGCTCAAATGTAAGATTCTAACTACCTGCTCTTCGTTTCTAACGTGGTATGAACCACCTTCAACACAAAATCAAATTAAATCAAATGGTGATCTTTATATTTTTCCTCTTACATGCAATGCAGACCCACCCGAGGAGAACGTGGATGTTTATACGGGTATGCTATATCTCTTTTCATTTTCTTCTCCTCTCCCTAGTCTAGGTTCTGTTTAGATTGACACATTACTAGTGCAAGTGCAGTGAGCTTTTTATAATTGTGGAATATTCATCTATTTGTATGGATGGCTGGTTTCGATTTGCCTTATCAAAAAAATTTATCGGTGGTTCTTATTGCAGTTCCATATATTGTAGGAGCGGCCCTTTACTACGTGTTCATCCTATATGGTAAGAAGTTCTCTCTCTGTGGTACGGTATGCATGTAACCAGAAATCCTCCTCCTGATTCTCAAATTCTTGCAGTGCTGCTCCATGCAATATTTGTCGCGATCGGAGCTCCATTTGTTATTGCCTTTTTGGTGAACAAATGGAGAAGAAGGCATCTTTCCTTCTATGACAACATCGAATGTTTTCTGGAGAACACTTATGATCAGCTGATGCCAGTGAGGTACTCTTACGCTGATATTAAGAAGATAACTAAGGGTTTCCATGAGAAACTTGGCGAAGGTGGCTATGGTTGTGTCTACAAGGGAAAACTTCGTAGCGGCCAGCCTGCAGCTATCAAGATACTAGGGAAGGCTGATACGGATGGAAAGGATTTCATCAATGAGGTTGCCACCATTGGAAGAGTCCACCATTTTAATGTGGTGCGGCTGATCGGATTCTGTGCAGAGGGATCAAAACGTGCTCTTGTTTATCCTTTCATGCCTAATGGGTCTCTTGATAAGTACATATTGTCTCAAAAGAGAGATCATACCGATGACGTACCAACAATAAGTGACGAGAAGATGTATGAGATTGCATTGGGAGTGACACGTGGCATTGAGTATCTGCATCAGGGTTGTCAGATGCAAATCTTACATTTTGATATCAAGCCGCACAACATTCTTCTCGATGAGAATTTTGTTCCCAAGGTAGCAGATTTTGGCTTGGCAAAATTGTATCCAACAAATAAGAGTATTGTGTCTCTCACCGCCATTAAAGGAACTTTGGGCTATATGGCTCCGGAATTTTTCTACAGAAATGTAGGAGGCATATCCTGCAAAGCCGACGTGTACAGTTTTGGAAGGATGTTGATGGAAATGGCAGCAAGGAAGCGAGACCCCACTTTGGCAGACGAGAATTCTAGCCAGATTTTCTTGCCATCTTGGATGCACGACCAATTTAGCCAAGGAAATGACAATTGGCTAGGGGACACCACCGAAGAAGAAGATAAAGAGATAAGGAAGAAAATGATGATGGTGGGGCTTTGGTGTGTGCAATTGAGCCCATCTGATCGTCCTTCAATGCACAAAGTTAAAGAGATGCTTCATGGAGGACTCAATGCCATCCAGTTACCTCCAAAGCCGTCCTTCGCTCCATCTTTCGTTCCGATGAATGTGGAAGGCTCGTCAACCGGAATCACCAATGCAAGCGAGGATTCAAGTTCGTATTACATGACCTTCGAGTCTGCTAAGAATGAAGATGAAGCTGCACTTGTTGGATCTCACTAAGTATAATGTAATGCATGACCTGCCATCCTTTGGGAATAAGGTAGCCCTCGTATTAGAAGTCTTTGAGGACCTTCCTGCCATCCCCTCTTGCTCGGCACCCACAAGTTCGTAAGATTGTGGATATTCATTTTTTATTGTCATCATTAATGCTTTCAAAAATAATTCTAAGGGATCACATTGAATTCTAAGATCTTCTTAGACCATATTTAGGAACGTATCTTATAATGATGTCGTTAACTATTTGGACCAATTCCAATATTTTTAAACTTCGAAAAAAAAAACTCGTGAATCTTCTTCCTTCCAGGAGCATGCTCTGGCTCTCGAGCACGTAACTTGACAACAATATTCTAAAAATCCGAAGCCAGATCAATATGCTTCTTTTTTCTCTCATAACTATTAGACTCTGAATCGTTCTGGCACTCATCATAATCATCATCAAACTCCGACATAAGCTCCTCAAACGTAAGCTTCAAAAGAACATCATCATCAGACTCCGCCTTAGCACCCTTTCCCTTGTCCTTCTTTGGAGTGACCTCTTTTCGAGCAGCTTCCCATCTTAAAAAATAAAAAACATTGCAAGAACAAGATGTTGACCGAACCTCCACGAACCGCAAACCTTGAATACTAAGAAGTTTGAGTTGTACTAAAGTTTGAGTCGTACTAAGAAGTATTGTCTTTAAAAATCAATTCAGTTATTGGCAATGACTATTCAAGATTAAACAAACTCGTCTAAGCTTTGAACTTGGTAAACTTTACTCTAACAAGTAAAGTGGGTTCAAAATATCTTTTATTTTTGAACGAGCCCAATTTCGGCCAATCACATACATGCAAGAACTATTTTTATCACAAACTGTTAACAAGTTAACACACATCTCCTTATAAATTTGATATGGAAAAAAATTTGGTAAAAATAAGTCACACTCACCTTGAATTCTTTATTTCTCTTTCTTTTTTTCCCCTTTTCCAACATAAGTGGGAAGATCAATTTCCTCGTCAAGCAAAATATAGCAGAAAGGGACGAAGATATCACAAACAGAGCAATCATGCGCTAAACACATTAGAATCCAAACTCAATCCAATAATCCGTTCTTCTTTAGCTACTGTCAAAATAAAAAAACGAGTAAACGAACGGAGATATCACTAACCGGCTCTGCCTCGCTGGGCTTCTGCTCCGCCTTACTATCACATGTCGTGAAGATATTAGGTAACTATTTTTTCCTATCAAAGTATCATAATATATTTAGGGTTTGGATAAGAAACATATAAAATAAAATATAAAGTACAACCATGTATAGCAAGTCATGTGGTAGGTCCCCTGCCACATTCCCTAGGCCATTAATGAAGGCCCATGCTCTGTTCTTGTTCTTCATAGTTGTCCGCCGATAATGTTGATGTGAAACCCCGTCTATGTACTGTGTGAAAGGCTTAAGTGATTTGATTGTTACTAACCATACCAACAAAGTGCACCTTCTTTTCGGGCGCACATACTGAAAGAACTTCAAAGTTAAATGTGTTTTGCCGAGGGTATGATCAGGATGGATGACCTCTGGGAAGTATTTCAGGGTGCGTGCGAGTGAGGACAAAACACGCTGAAAAGACCCGTGTTGGTACAGTAGAGCCAGTCGGTCAAAAGAGGGTGTTAACGTTGATAACTTTTCGTCGGTAATGTTGATAGTGGACTTGTTCACGGTGTTTAATAGTCGATAATGAGTTCTGGGATGGTATTAGTAAAATATATTACTCAGAATTTGGGTTGAAGATGACCGGAGTTCGGTGGAGAGAGAAGAGAAAGAAAAAAAGGAGGAGAAGGTGGAGAGATGCCACGTCATCAAATTTTGATGATATGATTGGTTTGGTTGGCCAGAAAGGTCCAAACAAGTTTGGACAAGTTTGACTAATTGTCCAAAAAAACTAGGTTATTTTAAATTTTCTTCACACTTAACTCAATTAATGATTTTAAATGACAAAGTACTACAATAATGTTTGTCCATAGGATCATAATATCGTCTTATTTGTATATATTTTTTTATTTTGACTCAAATATAAATTATTTTTGGCTTTCGGACAGTAGATAGCTGAAAACAAATATCTCTATTTTTTTTATGGGGGAAAAGACGTGTTCCAATTTGCAAGCCTTTTAGCAGACAAAATGCGAAACACGAAGAAGAAGATGTGTTGATTTTCTTCCACACCAGCAGCGAGATGCTTCCCTTCCCTTCCCTCCTTTGATGTAGGAGGCTCGAATTCGATATTATCCCTTAACTTCTCTAATCATGTTCAAGTGGGAGTTGATGATGATCTTCGGATTTCGTTCGGGTACGAGGTTGGGATTAGCTCCGAAACTGTTAGAACACAAGCTGTTCGATAAATTTCCTGTGAGGCAAGTTGGTACGACGAGCGTGGCTAAGGTACTTGGAAACTTCTGGTTTGCGGCGAAAGTGATTAAGACGTTGAGCTGGAAACCCGTACGCGATCTTAGTTTCGGCAAGGTCGTGGCCCGTTGCGGGCTCGGGCCCTCAATACTAGTTTATCGGATCATTTTTGATGTGTTTGCTTCGGCCGGGATGAGGAGGGAAGCGCAGAGGGTTGTTCGGGATATTGTTTTGTTTTGTAGGAATACGAAGAATGGCGCTTCGGGTTTGTTCTCAGCATTGCTGGATTTGGCTGGAAATGCAGGAGAATCAGCTGCTCTAGGCAATGTACTTTTGATGGTTTTCGTCGAGCAGCAAATGCTCGACGAGGCAATCAATGTGTATATGCGGGCGAAGAAAATTGGGGTTCCATTGGAAACTGCTTCCTGTAATTTTTTGCTTGAGCATCTTGCGAAATGTAAGAAGGACGAGCTCGTGAGGCATTTGTTTGAAGAGTTGAGGAAATCAGACTCAGGTCCTGATGTTGTTACATACAACATAATGCTGAACTACTACTCGAAAGGGGGTTTTGAGGGAAATTTAGGTTTAGAGAAGGCCACTGAGATTATGGAAGAGATGGAAGTGAAAGGTATATGCCGAACAGTTTCCTCGTATGGAGCATATGTGGATGGTCTTTGCAGGGCTGGTTATGCTCGATCAGCTTTGACTTTTATTCGGAACTTGAACCATAGAAACGAACCTGTTGATGTTCCCTGTTATAACGCTGTCATTGGTGGGTTTTGCCGAAAAGGGGAGATGAATGAAGCATCCAGTGTCTTAAGAGAAATGCAGAGTCGGGGTTTATTCCCAACTGTATACAGCTACAGCATTCTCATTGACGGGTTTTGCAAGCTTGGGGATGTTGAAAAAGGCATCCACTTTATTGAAGAAATGGCACTTAATGGCATTAAACCAGACATCGTTAGCTTTACTCCTATCTTAAATGCGCTCTTGAAGACAGGACGAATGGACATAGCCTTGCGGATCTTCCGTAGTCTTGGTGAGGCAGGATGCAAACCTGACATGACTGCTTATACTATTCTACTGAGTCGTTATTGCGAGATAGGTGATATGGAATCTGCCTGTAAACTTGTGGAGGAAATGTCAAAAAATGGTTTTGTTTTGAATTCCTTCATTTTTGATAGGCTGATTCATGGATTCTACTCGATAGGCCAATCGGATAAAGCCTTGAAAGTATTTGAGAGACTGCATTCACCTAGTGTATTCTCTTGTAATGTCATTATTGATAAATATTGCAAAGAAGGGGACATTGAGGAGGCTGTTGAACTCATCAGAAAAATGCGAGACATTGGTGTTGTCCCTAATTCGCACACATTTGGTTTGCTCATCAAGTGGTTGTGCAATGAACGGTTGCTTGATAAAGCATTGGAAGTTCTTCCTATGATGTATAAGAATGATTCTTTTCCAACTATAGTTCATTATAGTACCCTTATTTCTGGATTTGCTAAGCACTCAAGCCCGTCAAAGGCCTTTAAGTTTTATCTATGCATGCTTAAAGCTGGTATCACACCAAATACAATCACACACACAATTCTTGTCAATATAACACATAAGTTGGACATAAATGAAGCCTATAAGATCTTTAAGGAAATGACTACTCAAGGTTTGGTTCTGGATGAGATTGCCTATTCTTCTATCATTGCTGGGTTTTGCAGAGCTGCAGACATGGTTAAGGCCTGGGAGTTGTATATGGAAATGCTGCAAATGGGGAAGTTGCCGACTCTTGCTACCTACACGAGTTTAGTTGATGGATTTTGTAAAGTCCCCCTCCTGGATATGGTCCATTATTTGATCGATGAAATGAAGCGCAACAATATTTCACCCAATGTAGTGACATACACTGCTCTTATTGCTGGGTATCAGAGACTAGGGTATGTTGAAAAAGCCCACGGTATCTTTTCTGAAATGAGGGAGAAGGGGATTGTACCTGATGATACCAGCTTTCGTACAATGGCATGGGGTCACAGTCTGATTACAGAACCTAATCTTGCACAACTATGACTAAATAAAACATCGGAGAATGATTGGTATGGTTCTCTGTTTCTCCAGATGGTTCTGCTTATTATGTGCTCTAGATCCTTTTCTTTCTGATGTATCCATTGTTGCATTGTGTAGTATTTAACTTCCATGGCCTTCTAACTAATTGAATTTTGCTTTTTCATGCAAGGATCAGCAGTCACTAGTTGGGTTGGGATTCCTTCCATATGATACTTTAATGCTGAGAATTGATTATGATGTATTCACATCAGTGACTGACGCCAATGCCTGAGATGTTCTCTAGTCGGTAAATATCCTGCACAGAAGTTTGTTCTGTTTTCCCACACATCGATTCATTGGTTGATGGAAGTTACAAAAAGTAGGTACAGGAGGATCTGGGTTATTGAGCTCAAGATCTTTAGAATGCTGTAACACTGTGGTCTGATTTCCCAACGAAACCAAGTACATATCTGTTTTAGAATCAGCTACATTTATCTCATTTTGCCTAAACTATACATGTTTATCTCAGTTACCAGTTTGTGCAAGAACTTTCCTCCTGCTGAATGAGTATATTCTGGATTTTGTCCCTCAACTTCTTGCTCAGACTTGTCACGAACCATCAGAATCAGGTTTAACTGAGGTGATCAAACTAACACTACTTGGGCTTCTTGAATCCAGATTTTAAGATCCTCTAAAACTCAAGTTATGCAACCAAACTTTTCCTTCTCAGACTTCACCTTGGTAGACGATTATGCTGCAGAGTTCCAAGTGAGTTTCCTGGAATGCTTTATTGGTAGTTGATATAATTCTCTTGAAAGGAAGTTGACATAAGATATGTTCATTTAAGGTAATTTTGGAGACTCCAAAATATTTGCCATTGTGTTATCTGAATTAGAGGAGTGTCTTTGCCTCGCTGTATTATCTGGTTTATTGAGAAAAGAACTGTTGGCGGCCTCATTTCTACAGAAAAGAAAAATTCTATTCTTTTTCCAAGGATATTTGAAAATATTGCAGATTTTTTTTGGTGTAAAAATATTGCGGATTTTGGTTTGCAATTACTTGCTCTAAAAGAAAGAGTAAGAGTCTGGCTTCCCGTGATTTACTCTAGTTTTTGGTTACTGATTAGATCTTGCACCAATGGCGCAACTGATAGAGTTTCAAACGCAAAACAATCTTCAATTTTCTTGTGATGATTATACAAGGAGATTCGGATTCGAGTTTGTTATTGTATTTTATGATTCCTAGTATCGACTAAAGACTTCATCCGAGTTTGTTTAAGATGTTAATCTTTTTCTCTTGCCTAAATTTAGCAACAGAAAATATTTGGGGTATTTGATTTTTAAACACTTACCTGATAAGAGCCCTTTATCCTAATCTACCCGTAAAATCAAATCAAGATTTGAATCATGAGTTGGATACATATTCTCTGCTTGATTTCCCTATATAAAGCCACTAAGATTTCCATTTGGGACATCATCATCTTTAAGTGCAAGCATGGCAAGTTCCTGTATTAGACTTCTGCTCTTTGTAAGTGCTGCTCTTGTCGGCTCCTGCTTGGCAACAACCATCGAGTACGACAACAAAGCCATCATCATCAATGGCACACGGAGACTCTTGTTTTCCGGTTCGATTCATTACCCACGGAGCACTGCTCAGGTTGGTGGCCATGAATCAATGGTGTCCTTTCCTTTTATTAGCAAGGAAAATACATTTCTCTTGTCACTGCTTTGACATGCTATTATCATCATTGCTGCTGCAGATGTGGCCAGAGCTGATCAAGAAGGGCAAGGAAGGTGGCCTTGATGCTATTGAAACGTACATTTTTTGGAATGTGCATGAGCCTCATCATCGTGAGGTGTGCAATCTGATCCTCTCCCTCTATCCGAAGTGATACAGAGTGCTTTCTTTCCTTGCTGATATTTTCTTTGTTGTTGCAGTACAACTTCAAGGGCAACCTTGACTTCGTGCAGTTCTTCAAGAGAGTCCAGGAAGCTGGACTGTATGGCATCCTTCGGATTGGCCCATATGTCTGCGCAGAGTGGAACTATGGGTAAAATCTCGTTCTCTTCTTGATTTACAACCTTCATTGACTTCAGCCAGAGAGTTTCCAAGAGTTGATTTGTTGTTCTTGTATTCTATACTTCTGTCAGGGGCTTTCCTGTGTGGCTTCACAACATGCCAGGGATCAAAATGAGGACAGACAATGACATTTACAAGGTGTAATTGAATTTTTAATCTTCAGATGGAGATGAGGTTTTCGTTTTCCCACTCTTTATTGGTCCTAAATGGTGCATCTCATTGTTGCAGAATGAAATGCAAATATTTACCACCAAGATTGTAAATATGGCCAAGGAAGCTAAGCTTTTTGCATCCCAGGGAGGGCCTATCATTCTTGCACAGGTGAAATTCTTGGTTTGGTTAACTTGTTGTTCCATATGCAGCTCCCTTCTAGGCTGTAACGTTGAAGGTGATTATTCTGCTTGGTATAATTATTTTGTAACTTTCCATATGAACAGATTGAAAATGAATATGGAAATGTTGAGGGGAAGTATGGAGATGCAGGGAAATCATACGTTAATTGGTGTGCCAATATGGCTGAAAGCTTCAAAGTCGGAGTTCCTTGGATCATGTGCCAGCAATCTGATGCTCCAGCTCCCATTGTACTTTGCTTTGACTTGAACCTTCTCACTTCCTTCATTTCCCCCCCTCACCACGAGTCCCTGTTCTTAGTAGTTGTTGTGTTGCAGATCAATACCTGCAACGGCTTCTACTGCGATGATTGGTCGCCAAACAGGCCCAACAGTCCCAAAATCTGGACAGAAAACTGGACTGGATGGTTGGTTCCCTCAAGTCCAAGGCTCTTTATCACACATGTACACATATATCTTGAACATCACCATTAGTCTGAACTTGTTCTGCTGTATCATGTAGGTTCAAGAAATGGGGCGAGAAAGATCCCCAAAGAACAGCCGAAGATGTGGCATTTGCTGTTGCACGCTTTTTCCAGAAAGGAGGAGTTCTGCAGAACTACTACATGGTAGCTTTACACCTCTCTGACTGGAAGTTCAATTTTTACCCATCACTACCATCCTTATAGTAGATATTGTGTTTCGTGCTTTTAGTATCATGGTGGAACCAACTTTGGCCGCACGTCAGGAGGCCCATTTATTGCTACAACGTATGACTATGATGCACCACTTGACGAATTTGGTATGATTCATTACCACACTTTGGAAATTCATTAAGTAGAATGTATATAGAGATAATAACTTATCATGAACCACCTATAAAAAAAGTAATATGTCATGAACTAATATGTGCAGGAAACTTGAACCAGCCTAAATGGGGACATCTTAAAGAGCTCCATGCAGCAATTAAGGTGGGCGAGAAGGTCCTCACGAGCTATACCAATGTTGATACCACTAAGTATGCAAACGGTTGGGTAGAGGTAACTGAGACTTTTGCAGCTTTGTGCCTGTGTTTGTTATTGGGAAGATGAATTTGACAGTAACTTCCTGTTATGAACCAGCTGACTACATACAGGAACACTGCAACTGGGGAAAGATTCTGTTACCTGAGCAATACCAATGTCAACGACACTGAAATCGACCTGAAGCAAGATGGGCAGTATTTCGTGCCAGCTTGGTCAGTCAGTATTCTACAAAATTGTAACCAGGAAATTCACAACACCGCAAAGGTGAGAGTTGAAAGCACCGTTATGGCCATGAAGCACAACCCGAGGGATAGAAAGGAGAAACTTTCCTGGTATTGGACACCAGAGAAAATTAAAGATACCCTTGATGGAAAAGGAAGATTTAAAGCACACCAGCTCATTGAACAGAAGGCTGCTTCATCCGATCAGAGTGACTATCTGTGGTACATGACCAAGTAAGAAACTAGACCTTCTGTGCCTGAATCAACTTACGAATCTTCTTCTCCATGCTAATACACCCATTGATTTTACCAATCCAGTTTCCACTACAATGGGACAACCAAGAAGAACATGACCTTGAGTGTGCAGTTTTCAGGTCAATTACTTCATACCTACGTGAACAGGAAGCTCATAGGTATGTGAGATCTCCACCTTGGTTAATCTGCTCTTAGAAAGTCACTTGTTATGCTTTCAAGATCTGATCTAATTGAATTGCAGATACTCAGTATGGTTATAGTTTCACAACTGCGATACCAGTTTCGATAAGGCCTGGAGCGAACCACATAGCATTGCTCAGTGTTACAGTTGGATTGCAGGTACTTTCACCTCTGACCCTCTATCAGTAGAATCATGTATTACCATTTCATGTAACAATATATTTCAACATTTCCATTTGTCAGAACTATGGTGAATTTTTCGATGAGGGCACTGAAGGAATTCCGGGAGGGCCTGTCAAATTGATCGAAGCGGTGGACGCAAACTCCAAAACTACACATGATTTGACTAATGCTCAGTGGAATTACAGGGTAAAACAAAAGCATACACATCTGTTACTTTTTTCTAGAATAATTAAGGTCCAAGTAACTAACATTTTCGTTTGTGGCAACATCTGACAAATTATGTCTCTTTGCTTTCCTCCAAATAGGTTGGCCTCAACGGCTTGGACCATCGATTGTTCGATCCAAAGTCAACCTATGGCCAGTGGTACAAGTCCGAGACACTAAAGAAGAAGACCAGAAGCATGATGTGGTTCAAGGTTGGTGCAATTTGTAATTTATACTTTGCCTAACCAAACTGATCGTAGCCTATTGCTTAAACTTATTGTAGCCTATTGCTTTCTGACCACCTCATAAACTGTTTCCTTTTTTTTCTTCTGCAGACATCGTTCAGATCTCCCTCAGGATCCGAACCAGTGGTTTTGGACTTGCTAGGCATGAACAAGGGAGAAGCCTGGGTTAATGGCAACAGCCTTGGCCGGTTCTGGCCATCACGAATGACTGATAACAACGGATGTGGCCCCTGTGATTACCGCGGAACATACTCCGGTTCCAAGTGCCCAAGGAACTGCAACGGCTCTAGCCAAAGATGGTATGAACACATAGTCTAAATTCTTATCTTTTATGCCTGTCATCATTTATTTCATACAAAACAGAAAACTGACATACCTACATGTGTGATATTGCATCAGGTACCATGTCCCGCGATCTTTCCTGAAGAAAGGTGGCATCAACGAGCTGGTGATGTTTGAAGAGATGGGCGGAGACCCGAGAAACGTGTCGGCCCAGATCGTCACAGTCGGCTCAATTTGCGGGAATGCATTCGAAGGGGACTCCGTCGAACTAGCTTGCAAAGACGGCCGGATCATCGCCGAGATAGAATTTGCTAGCTACGGCAACCCTCGGGGCTCCTGTGGCTTCTTCCAGGAGGGCGACTTTCACGCCCTCCAAAGCTTGAAAGTGGTTGAACGGGTACGTACTTCACGTAGTAAAATGTATCGTTTATTTTGTGCAACAATCAATCATCCAACAAATAGTGATAAAGACATGAGAGATAGTTACAATATGTTTCTTTTTTTTTTATCGAAATACCTACATTTATGAGTTTAAAATGATTATTTTTATACATAGAGACTTATCATAATTAATTACACTACACTATAGAAAAGTAAAAAAAAAAAATTAGCTCGGACTTGATTTATGCATGCGTTTGTGAATTGCAGTTATGCGTTGGGAAAAATCATTGCACGATCCCGGTGTCCAAGGACGCATTTGGAGCGAGCATGTACTCGAAATCGAATAGATTAGCCGTACAAGCTATTTGCTTAGCACACAGCAGGAAGCTTCGAGAGGTTGAAGAAGAGGAGTATGATGATATCGATCGGGAGCCAGATGAGGACGATATTTTAGAGTAGTTTATTTCCTTCTCCTTTAGAAAAATAAGTTATTTACTCGTTGCTTCTTCTTCTTTCCATTTTAGGATGACTAGAAAATAAAAAAAACAATTGCTTTGTTTTGGTTTCATGTACTTCTCTTGGTTTCCTAGTAAAATGCCTACCTTTCGTTTCTACAAGTTACATTCTTTCTCTTCTTTATTCGGATATGAAATATGATACAACAATTTGACTTAGGTGTACCAATGGTTATAAAAACATACATAGTCTAGTTGCTAATGTATAATTTTTTCCTTATCGTACTCACTCAATTATACTAAATTAACTATCTCATGGTTAAGGATGTATAAAATGTAAATCTTTTTTAATCTCCCTCTGTCACGCGACAGGACCACTACTAACATATTTCCACAGATAGCCAATAAAGTGTCGTTATGCTATATTTTATTTTTTCAGCATCATCGGAATGTGCAATCGCTTTCCTATACCTAATAATTCCAAATACAACTTTTATCGCAATGGCCTCTAACTACCGGATAAAAATTGCTATCTCGCAATCGAATTCTCAAAATTGAATTTCATGCTTTTATCCGACCTAATTACCGGTTAAAAAGTTAGCGATTAAAACTCGTGGAAAATGAGGAGACCCAAATCGAAGACAGCTAAATAATAGGTCTCTAGTCAAGACAGGACGGGTCTGGATTCGGTCCTGGACATTAAAAAAGTCCAGGACTGTTCTGGACAATTAAGTGGTTTTTTCAATTGGATCAACTGGTTTTGCTAGTGTGTTAAAGTGGTTTTGCCAAGCGGATCAAGTGGTTTCTTCAAGTGATTTTTTCAAGCGGATCAAGTGATTTTTGCAAGCGCGGGATCAAGTAGTTTTGCCATTATGTTCAAGTGGTTTTGCCATTATGTTCAAGTGGTTTTGCTAGTGTGTTCAAGTGGTTTTGCTAGTGTGTTCAAATGGTTTTGCCAAGCGGATCAAGTAGTTTTTTCAAGCGGTTTTTTCAAATGGTTTTTTCAATCAAATCAAGTGGTTTTTTTAAGCGGATCAAGTGATTTTTTTAAATGGTTTTTTCAAACGGATCAAGTGGTTTTTTCAATCAGATCAAGTGGTTTTTTCAACTGAATCAAGTGGTTTTTTCAAATGGTTTTTTCAACCGAATCAAGTGGGTTTTTTCAAATGGTTTTTTCAATTAAATCAAATGGTTTTTTCAAGCGGATCAAGTGGTTTTTTTAAATGGTTTTTTCAATCGGATCAAGTGGTTTTTTCAATCAGATCAAGTGGTTTTTTCAACTGAATCAAGTGATTTTTTCAACTGGTTTTTTCAACCGGATCAAGTGGTTTTGCGGAACCACTTGATCCGCTTGAAAAAACCACTCGATCCTGATTTTAAAAAAGTCCAGGACCGTCCTGGAAATTCGGTCCAGGACCGAATCCGGTCCCAGACAGGACAGGACACAGCCAAAACAAAACTCACGAGGCAACACTGGTTTTTTAGTTTATAACTTTAATTTGAAATAATTGAAAACAAGAACACGTAAGAAACTTGCATGTGCCTTTACTCACACGTAGGCCACATTAACGGGCGTACGCGTCCAAGGTTACTGTATTATTAACTCGGCATGTTCCCACCCAAAACAAAATTGGCGTGTTCCCGCTCGAAACGGAACATCGATATATTTAATGACACAATAATATATCAATCGTTAGATTAACCGTTGAAAATTATTCTATATTAAATAAAAAATTAAAATAAAGAACTAGTTTTCAAAATTCTCATACAACAATGTTGAATTTAAGTAAATTCTCATACAACAATGTTGAATTTAAGTAAATTCAATTTAATAATGGTTCAATTAGAATTCTAATTTAACAATGGTACCAAAAGAAAGAATGTCTAGATTCATTATCAGGCAAGGGAATATGCTCACCTCTGTCCCGTGAGTTATATTCTCTCTCTGTTTAGGTTACGTCGTATAAAAATATCGTGAATTAATTCATATTCGAATATTATAAATTTTTTTCATCCAATTTTGTTAGCTATAAATTTTAAAAAGATTGGTCATACGAGTAGAATTCTACAGTATTTGGTATATAAATATTACAATAATAACAATTTAATCACAAAAAATCTATTGACTTTTTTTAAAAAAGAATAACGATACCGGCTATATCTACTGCTATTATACTATTATTATAAATAAATAATTGAAAGGGAGACAGAGAGAGGGAAGAAGTGCCCTTCTTCTTCTTCTCCTTCCGAAACCAAAGTTTCCGGAGGATGAGCGGGAGAAACGAAGGGGGACCGGTCGTGGAGGGAGAGATGGAGAAGAAGGTGGAGGTGGGCCCCACGGGGTGGTTGCCGTTGAGCGGCTCCGAGGTGATGGTGGTGGGCGCCGTCGTTTTGGGGTTCGTGGTGGGGCTGTTGGGGGTCTACCTGACCATGCCCGCATCGGATTACAGCTTCCTCAAGCTCCCTCACAACCTCCATGATCTCCGAATCCTAAGGTCTCTCTCTCACCCTTTTTTTTATTTTATTTTTTTTCCCGCTTCTTTTCCACCTTGTTTTTATGTATTCTTGTTTCAAGTTAGAGGATAGGGTTTCAAGATCCGAATTTGGGTTGGCTTTGTAATTAAAGTCTATGCCTTTTGCTCGAAACTATATCTGGTTTTGTATGGGGACCCAACTGTGGTTAAAGTCTGTGACCTTGGATTGTATCTGTAATGATACGGTGACCCATGTTTTGGACTTTGGGATTCTAGAGATGGAGATGAAAGGATCAATTTGTTATTTTCTGATTTGCTTTCGGTTTTCCGATTATTCGGTAGGTGTTTGGTGCTGACAATATCTGGGATCTGGTAATAGATACGCGTTGTATTGGTCCTCTTGGAGTTGGCTTTGACCTTGTCATGTCAGAATCACAATCTGGGAAATCTACATTTTCAGGGTTCTCAAAATTAGTTAATTGCTAATGTTTGCATGCGTTGCAGCACGTTGTATGAGGCAGGGTTTCGGCTGCCGGCCAATTTAAAGTTCCAGCCTCGCTTAACACTTGAGCCATCATGGGCTAGTAGCTTACTTTTAATATTATCCGAATCGTTTTCTACACATGTAATGTTGTCTTATGTTCTGGTGTCCCCTGCTGCTTTTGCAGAGATAACCTTGAAAGCTACACAAGTGACTACACACATGTAATGTTGTCTTATGTTCTGGTGTCCCCTGCTGCTTTTGCAGAGATAACCTTGAAAGCTACACAAGTGACTACACGGCGCAGGTCCTGGTAGGATACTGTATGGTCTACATTTTCATGCAGACCTTTATGATTCCTGGAACAGTATTCATGTCGTTGCTTGCTGGTGCCCTATTCGGAGTACTCAAGGGTGTAGCATTGGTTGTGTTTGCTGCTACTGCTGGCGCTTCTTCTTGCTTCTTCCTCTCCAAGGCTGTCGGGCGGCCTATAGTCTTCTCTCTTTGGCCTGAAAAGCTAAGCTTCTTCCGAGACCAGGTAACTTATGATTACCACCAATATTTAAACTTGCACGTTTTGGTCAAGATATGGGACTAACCTCTTTCCTTTCTATTGGCAGGTTGCTCAGAGAAGACAAAGTCTGTTGAATTACATGCTTTTCTTAAGGCTTACACCTGCACTACCAAATACTTTCATAAACTTTGCCTCGCCAATCGTCGATGTGCCTTATCACACATTCTTACTGGCAACCTTGATTGGGCTCATTCCTGCTGCTTATGTCACGGTCAAGGTATTGTATTTAAGTCAATTGGAATGCAACGCATAAACTTTTGCCTACTAAACACACACTTGCCAGATAAGCATTGGACTCGCATCCAATTATAGTTCAACTGTAGTATTAACCGAACTTTTGAAAATGGTATCGTTGTGCTTGATGACGTTCTTATGATTCAGATAAGCTTGGTTCTTGTGCAGGCTGGACTAGCTCTAGGTGAGCTGCAGTCAGTCGGTGATCTTTACGACTTCAACTCAGTTGCTGCTCTATTCCTAATTGGTGTGGTGTCTATCACTCCAACCCTCATGAGCAAGTCATAGTAGCACTGTGCCGAACAACAGGCTGCGTTGTACACGACCTTTAATCTCCTTTCAGTGATCTACGGTTTCCATTTTGGTTTCTGTACAGCCTAAAACCATTAATGCAGCACGCAGGGGAGGCTCTACATCTCGTTATGGCGATGACAGCGCGCACAAACGATGGTCTGAAAGTGACAGCTACTGGATGGATATCGATGGTGGGGTTAACAAGGAGAAGTGGGCTTGGGGGTGGATGATGGATGGATATAGCAAGAACCAAATCAAAAACCATGTATATTAGACATCTCTGTTCATTGCTTCTCTCGACTTTCAAGTCACACGGTGTAGGGAAAATGATTTAGCAGTTCTTACCGAAAATGTCATGTAAAACTTCAGTTCTAATGAAGATTGATCGTTGTTCTTTTCAAAACAAGCTGTTGCTATTCAGGATCTCGTGTGTTACTGTCATTTAACCAGATAATAATGAGGTGTGAAGTGCAAGTGCCTTCGTTAAATTTCTAACATCATGCTTTCGTGGCAAATTTTGGCTGTTCCCGCCCTTCAATGTCAACATGGAAAGAATTCAGAGCGCCATAATTCCAAAATCCTCCCATTAAATAAAACTGAATCTGTTTCCCCAGATAAAACTTAAAAGAGAAAGTAATCAATGGCTACAAACATACATCTGATAAATTATAACGGCTCGACAATTACCATGTTGGAAATTTCTTAATTTGTGATGAGGCAGCATTGTACAAGGTCAATGTGGGATGCAACCTGAGTAATCATATTGTACAAGCGGGTTTAACATTTTGAGCATCAATGCCCAAGAAACTTTCTTCTTGCTACTATTATCCCTGCCTAAATCTCTTTGCTTTGTTTGTTTTGTGTGAACTGTCCGGGGTCCGGCTACCAAACTTGCGCTTTCTCGCTTCTTGCTTCGGGGCACCATCTTCCTTCATAGCTTTTGCCTTTCTTGCTGCAACGGACGGTCTTTTCTCCTTCCTTATTTCTCCTCGTCGGGTGTCAGATTTCCCTGTAACAGCTCCTTTCCTCAAATTGACTCTCCTTTGACCACCCGCTTTGTTAGCACGCAATCCCTGATCACCTGCCTTATTAGCTCGCAACCCCTGATAGGACAACACACCCTTTCCTGTGGATGACCGGTTACTGTCAGGAGTTCTAGAATTGGTAGCCAGCTTCTTGTTTGGACCGACACCCGCAGGGGAAGAATTCTTTCTCTTGGAAGGAGTAGAATCCTGCTTGGCACGAGAGATCCTCAAATCCCGATCTCGAATCTTTAAATCACGTTTCCTATATGCCAAGTTTGCAGCTTCCTGCATCACAAAAAAGATTCCTCAGAACAATATAACCTCATGGAAGGAGTAGAATCCCGCTTGCTGCTCACATAAAAGATTCATCAGAACGATATAACCTCATGAATGAGTCTAAATGCTTTCATACATCGCCCGACTTAAAATTTTCTGCAACATGTTTCAAGTTGGACATGCAACTATAGCAGCTACCAGAGAGCAAACACTTTTAACCAACAACTAGGGCAAGAGGTGGTCCAACTATTGCATACAACTTAAGCGACAGATATATGCAACAGCCAGAACTAGAAAAAGGTCCATCAACGGCGTAAGAAGAGCTGACAATAAGCTGGCCATACCTTCGTCTTGAGCAGCACATATGCAATTCCCTTACCCAGGCCACAATTAGCATCCCTTACAACCCGGACCCCCTCAATGCTGGATTCAAGATCCTTGATGTTTGAAAAGAGTTGATAAATTTCCTCGTCCTGAAAAGAAATCACACCACAAAAATAAAATAAGAGGTCGTCAAAATGAACAAAATACGAAGGACAAAAACGGAAATGACCGAAAACTGATATTACCTTCACATCAAAAGGGAGATTACCAAGGAAAACAGTCCTCTGGGTATCATAAAGTGAAGAGCTTTCTCCCTTGAGCTTCTTGCGGGGAGGACAAGCCCTATCAACACGGATGTGTTTTCCCTCAACCTAAATTCAACAGGGCATAGATAATTACTTGACCGATTTACTCTCAAGCCAAAACAAACTAAACCAACAACCGAAAAAGCACCATCCATACACATACCACGGTCATATTGAAGGAGAGAGCGGCTTCTGCTGACTGTTGGGTTTTGAAGACAACATACGCATGGACACTGCAACAATCTAAAGTGAGACACGAATAACATGCAATACAAACAGACCATTCCCCCGTGCACCAAAACCTAAACAAACAGATAATCGTTACAGTACCTGTCAGCTGCATCATTAAACTTATTCCGAACAATCGCTCCCTTCCTCGGAATTTTGGTCTGCCATAATAAACAATTAAACGCATTACAAAACAAAAACCCAAAAATGAACCAGGCAAACTCGAGAATAAAAAACAAAACACTCACATCCGCAAGGGGCACGGATCGAATCCTAACGGAATCAATCTCTCCAAACTTGCTAAACTCCCTCAAAACCACCTTCTTCTTAACCTTCAAAGGCAAGTTCCCAATGAAAACCGTCCTCAACAACTTGTCCTCGTCGTCAAACCCTTCCTCTTCTTCCCCATCCTTCGAGACCAGCACCTCCCCCACCTCATCATCCGCCTTCTTCCTCTTCGACCCCAGCACTACAGCCACCTTCTCCTTCTTCTCCCCCGACACAGCGCCGTACTTCTTAACCTCGTACTCCCTCTCCACCTCATCCCTCTTCCTCTTCTTCTTATTCTCCTTGCTCTCCTCCAATTCGGACCCCGAACTTGTCTTCTTCGTCTTCTTCGAGGCGATTACATCCAAACCAATCCCGGTCTCTCCTCCAACAATAACCTCCTCCTCTTTGTTTCGCTTCTTTTTCTTCTTCTCCTTCACGACGCCTCCTTCGGCGTCCAAGTTTCCAACTTTATCGGCAACCGGGGTGCTCGGGTCGCGGGGCTTCCGCTTGAACGGGTTGTCGTCGGAGAAAATCGATGGAGCGGCCGACGAGCTCCCGAACAGGGTCTTGAAAATGTCGGCGGCAGGAGGAGGAGGGACGGCGTCGTTTTGGGAGCTGGGATTCTCCGCTTTCGCTTTCCCCTTCCCTTTCGGTTCCTTCTTCGCCATTATTCGCGGGATTGAAGAGGCGGGGGAGACTTGAGGTTGGGGAAGAATTTAATTTCCTAACCCTAATTTGAAGTATTTAATTTCTTCCCAGGGTGGGAAGGAAAGATATTGGGCCTGGCGCGTGGTTGTTGTTTGATGGGATTTTGTCCGTTGGGCTATAGAAATATATGGGCCTGGCTTAAGCAGGCCTTAATGATTTCACCTTCGTACATGCCAATAATGTAACGTAGTAACCAACAATCAGTCAGGTTATAGATTTATTCTAACTTTTAACTTAATTATGTTCGTGGTTGATTCATTGAGAATATAATATTGTTACATATTTATCAAAAGAGTTGTCAGTTTTAAACTTGAATTAATTGACTTAGTGAACTGAATATCAAGTAATTCTAAACTAATAATTGAATTAAATTAAATTGAGTTAATTAAAAAGTGTAATGTAGTGTTAAAATTTCGTTAGAATAATGTTTTCTGTTTGTTCAGTCAATTTAATTTGAAATAGAGTTAATCAATTATACTGAACATTTGTGTGTCCAATAATTTCAACTAACCACGTAAATATTTCTAAATGCCAATGTTTGGTCCCCATTTTTCAATAATATTCCGGCAATGTATGTGATTCCCAATCTGAGATGCGATGCTGCAACATCCGGCGCCCATGTGCACTCTCATCCTGGAGTCTTCTTGCTTGGCAAGCCACCGGAAAGTACTCCCCCACATGAACCAAGATGCTTCAAGGGACAACGTCATTTTTTCCATGTGTTTTGAGTCGAGGGTTTTTTTTAGGACAAGACACACAATAGTTGAAAGTCACTTGTGTGTAATGAAAGTAGGACCATTTCGTATGCAAGACGTCCTAATAAAAAGCCAGCCTCTTCAACAATTAATATTATTAATCAATATGATACCTGCATCAATCATATTGGCTGTTAACATTTGCGTACCGATGCGTACCATTGTTATGATTTGAAAGGAAGATTTGGCCCCCACACCAATACAAAGTTGGCAAAGTTTTTTATTATATCTAAATTTCAGAACCTATAATTTCTACCAAAACAAATCATATACCCTACAACTTCACTCAACCGCACGGCAGAAATTTCAATGATCGACGAGCAACCGGCGTTAATTTATTATTCAATTTAAGATATTTACAAGAACAGTCAATACAATTGTGGCTAAAAAGCACATATCTCAGCGAAACAAGATTTAAAAACATGAATGGAAGTCAGGATTAGATATAATATGGTGTAGATAGTACAATGGGGTCTCTCTTTCTCTAGAGTTACGATGTCATTCACGCATCCGCCAACGAGTGGGAACATGGTATAAGTTACACTATTTTCTCGATACCGAAGTTAGTATGTGACGTAGAAGATGACTCTCCGACGGCGAATCAATACCAAAGTTAAACTAAAATGCCGCAACCAGAGCCTCCGCCTTGTCCTCTGCCGCTTCGTCGTCGGCGGCTTCTTCTTCCTCCTCCGCTTCCCACATGAAATGTGCATAGGACCCCATCACCGAGCTACAAAGAGACAACCGATCATTTCCATATTAGAGAGCTTGGTTGAGATTAATATAGAAGCAAAAAGAAAAAAGAAAAAGAAGAAGGAAGAGTGGACTACCGGTCGTCCGGGGAAGCCAAAACAGCTTGGTCGAAATAAGACTTGGCTCTGTCCCCGTCCCGGCGGGAGTCCCATATCAGCTTCCCGTAGAGGGACAGCAGCTCCCCGTCCCCGGGACTCGCCAGTATCGCCCTCCCGTAGCACTCCTCGGCCTTCTCCACGTCCCCCTCCACCTTCATTCATAATAACAATCCATAATGTCAAAAGTCAAAACCCTAATATCCTGTGTTATTCTAACTTTGCCATATTATTCTTAAGTTTATTAAATGTCTTGAGTTAGGAGTTTTTCTTCGGATAGATTCAAATATAATAAAGATTAAGATTTTCGAAATCCATAATGCCAAAAGTCAAAACTCTAACATATAGAATCATTCTAACTTAACTAATTATTATTCTAACTAAATTAAAGGTCTTCAAGTTCGGTCTTGTTGAAGATTAAAGCCCCAATTGTAAGAACCGAAGTCCAATTGATCAGACTGAAAAACTGGAAACTCCAGATTATGAAGATCCAATCTTCTCAATTAAGAAAATTCTTCCACAACTGAGCCAGCTATAATTGATCTTAACAGTACAAATGAGCCTCTAACGGCTAATTGTCAAATTGGCGCTTACCTTTTATCTTTTCATTCAATTGATCCTATGATTATTCGATTCAATGTGTACATAACCAATGTAAGAGAATCATTTTCATAACAAGTCTCCAGATTTTTCTTTTTAACATATATACCTGATTATAATAAAGATTAATCTTTTCCATGAGGTATTATTTTCTGGGAAAAAAAGACGGAAAAGAGTGTAAATATACCTCGTGGAGGAACTGGCCGTAGTTTCTAAGGAGAAGAGAGTCGCCGGGGTTTGACTTTATCGTCCTCTCGTAGTACTCCCTCATCTTCGTCGAATTCTTCCCGTCCTTCCCCTTACTATTTCCTCCGCCGGACTTCTTCCCGTTCCGGAAACCTCCCCCGCCGGAGATCCCCAGCTCCTCCAGCTCCATCCCCGTCCCCGGCCATCCTCCCATCTCCTCCGGTATCCTCGCCGAAAACGACCGGGACCCAGAAAGCCTCGTCGATCCCCCGACGAAGTCGAACTCTAGCCTCGTGACGTCACTCTCCGACAAGGCTCTCATGATCTGGCCTTCGCCCCTGCGTCTTTCTAGTAGCAGCGAGACCCTAGTGGACGCGCTGCCGGAGAAGGAGCTGCGACGGGAGAGCGACATCCTCGGTGAACCGGGGAGCGCCGGCGACTGGACCGTGAATGATCCGGTTCTAACCAGAATCGCCTCCATTTTTGTTATTAATTTCGGAATTTTTTTTTCCTTTTATTTTATTTTTTGCTTGAAGTGCACTTTGAGCTGCGCGGGGCATATATAGGGAGCGGTGAGCCGTCGGATTGGGCGACTGAGTTGACTTTATGGGCGTGGAGATTGCGACGCGTGTACCCAGTTGCACGTGAAGGTTGGCGGGAGGCGGTGGCGCTGGTCTCGGTCCCGTTGCCAAGGGAGAGCAGACCACGCGTCACGAGGGCTGCGTGACCAGGATGACGTGGCCGTGCAATTAGTAAGTTAGATTTAACGTGGGCCCCGCTGGTATATATAAATCCACAGTTTAAACATATGATCTAATGAATACAACTCATTTAATAATTAAATTAAATATGTGTCTTTTGGGATTACTTAAATTAAATATGTTTAGATACGAGGAAAAATCAATATTTAGGTTTGAGATTATATTAAGCAACAAAAAAAATCAAAGGTCTAAAAGAGATATTTGTGTCATGGAGCCGACTTATCTACATTGTTTTTGTAAAATCATGGGAAACTTTTTTTTTTTTGAATTTGAAGTTTAGTTTATTATATTTAAATTTTCGGGTTTGGTACGATTTTTGGACCTTGTTGTTTTCCTAAACAAAATTTTTCACTATTTGCGAATTTGAAATTCCGACTTCTTGTAAATAAGGTAGGATCACCGAGACCCCTTATTTTGATTAGGCGAAGAGAACCCAATTTTCTTTTGATTAACTAGCCACCGGAAAAAACAAAGATGTGGGTTTGTCGTTTTGTTTGGTGCGCTAAAGGTGGAAAACTTGTCAACGCCAAACAGAAGGGCGCAAGTGGTTTGCATGTGTATCCATGAAGGTTATATTTTCCTATTATAAAAAAAAAACCGCTCATTCCTCGTTACATTAAAACAAATTTTCAGATTAAATTATTCATAAAAATTCAAGTAATACTGTAAATTTAATCGGATCATTAAATCCATATGCAAAAAATAATAGCATTAGGTCGATCTTGAAATAGTGAGCACTGGACTGGTTGGGTGCCCACTCCACGTTTCCAAAGCGTACCGATGTAATCGGTTCGCTCCAATTCAATTCATCGGCACGTTTCCGGCGGCCTAGGATCCATACTTCTGTAACTTGGGAGATGGGCCATCTCCATGTGATCTCACGTGTCGAACTCCCAGCCGGTCTCACACGTGGAGGGTGGTAGGGCCCGGTGGACTGGTCTTTAGATTAGTCCATCACTTTGGGCCGATAGACCTGAGAAGACGAGGCCCATGATTGGAGACTCAGATTAAGTGGTTGTCCAATGTCTTGTCTAGCTGGTTGCAATATTCTTTTAACCCAAAAAGGTTTTACCCTTAACTTCGAAAGAGAGAATTTCTCAATAAATAGTAGTAACCACAATAATGAGTTATTAACACCTTTAATTAGGCTGTCGGGCAGAAGGTATAACCGCAAAACGATATTTACGATGTATTTATTTTTCATATTTAATAATATATAGGTGTTTATCTTTATCCTCCATTTCCAAAAAAAAAAATTAAATAGTTTTGAATATTCACTCATCTATTGCAATTCGTCCACCGTATAATATTTTCAATGAACAGTACAAATATTATTACGGGATTGAGTCAAACTCACATACTTCAAGTTAAGAAACTAAAACAACACCTCAATCGCGTGACCTCTACTGTTATTTATCTATTGCCACGTTAAGCATACTATTGTACATATAATCAATGCGTGCAAATCCGTTGCAGCTGATATAGTTTGAAGAAAATGCAAGTCTCAATATAAGTAGGGCAGAATCACAATGCAAGTGACAATGATTAAGGGGAAAAAGTCAATGATGCCCAAAAGTTTATTCAGATGTTTAATTTTGTAATCCAACGTTATCCATGTACATTGTGTTAAAGTAATTTCACATGGTCTTTCAAAATAAAATGCTAGTATTTGAATCTTTCAACAAATTTTATGATAAAGTGAACTGGTCAAGCATGAAAATTGATTAATATTTGCTTAAAGCTGAATTATTTAATATATTAAATCATACTTGTGAAAATACTTTCATAAAATTTTCTGGTCCTATCTCAATTCTAGACACATACGATTTGCCATTATTGTAGTAGACAATTATAAAGTTGACGATCCCTCCTCGTTTTTCTCTCTAAGATTATTGTAGAAGGATGTTGTTTCTTGTGATGTTAATTTAATAGATGGTGATGGGAAAATGAGCTCACCACGAAACCATAAACTTATTAACACGTTGCCAGTTAGCTACCAACCTCCTCTAATCTCTTACATGACGACTTCCTAGAAACTCCCAACTACCTCGCAACCATCGACTCGCCACGCTCTTTAAATGCCATCTACCCTTCTTTATATATATACACATACACACACTCCTTCCAACGCTTTGCCATTTTTACCAAAACATTAGTCGGTTTAGTAATTGTTCGTAACCGAGAAAAAGTTTACGTTGGAGTGTTTTCCATGTCTCCTTCAGACATGTTACCGGCTAATTTCGACGAGCAGAAGGGGAAGACAGTTTGTGTAATGGACGCTTCCGGACAAGTTGGCTCGGCCTTGGTAAAGAAGCTCCTCCAAAGAGGCTACACAGTTCATGCCGCAGTTCAAACCAAAGGTATATTTCTTCGGATCATGTCTCATTAATTTAAATTCGTGTCAGATATAATATAATTCATTTTTTATTAATTGTCATGGTTAATTGTTTTAGGTAATCAAGCCCATCTCGCTGGGGTATCTAGTCAAAACCAGAATTTGAAGATCTTTGAAGGCGACCATTTTGATTACCAAAGTATTGTTGATGCGTTGAAGAACTGTTCGGGTTTGTTCTACAACTTTGAACCTCCTCGAGATCAGCTTGTTTATGATGTGAGTACCTGGGCCCCACCTTTCATTTTCACTCTTTCCCCAAAATGTAATGAAATGGACCCAGCCAGGTCACCAATTGCAGCTGAATTCGTATTAATTAAGTCATTGACAGCCACTAATTCATTTTAGCTCTGTCATACGCGTATTAATTGTTTATGTATTATATTGACCAAACGTTTCAAATTGCAACGTTCATAGTGTAATACCATTTAGTAGATTTCATGAAATATGTACTCGGATAGTGTATATTATATTATTACTTTTTATATGCTTTATTTAGTATTTGAATTGTATTACTTATGGTACTAACCAAACTTTGGTAATTTGTAAATGAATTAATACTTTACTCATAAAAGAATAATGTAATATCGTTAGTTTCATGATCATGTCTAGTTTGAACCTAAATTATCGAATGACCAATTTTTATTAAGGAATTGTATTACTTATGGTACTAACCAAACTTTGGTAAGTTGTAAATGAATTAATACTTTACTCATAAAAGAATAATGTAATATCGTTAGTTTCATGATCATGGCTAGTTTGAACCTAAATTATCGGATGACCAATTTTTATTGAGGAATTCATGGCGGAGGTGGAAGTAAGAGCTGCGCACAACGTGCTTGAAGCTTGCGCACAAACGGAGTCCATTGACAAAGTGGTATTTACATCGTCAGTTACTTCTATTATTTGGAGAGACGACCGAACGACCATGCAAGCCGACCTAGACGAGAGGCACTGGACCGACGTCAACTTCTGCCGTAAGTTCAAGGTAAATGTCTCATCATTCGATCAAGTCTTAACCGATTCGAACCCAAATTTTAAAGTGGATGTTCTGTTTTTCCGACAGCTGTGGTACGCCATGTCGAAATCGTTGTCCGAGAAGGCTGCCTGGGCGCTAGCGATGGACAGAGGGGTCAACATGGTGACGGTCAACGGAGGACTCTTGATGAGTCCCGAGCTCTCCATCAAGAACCCGTACCTCAAAGGAGCGGCTGAGATGTACGACGACGGCGTCTTCGTGACCGTCGATCTCGACTTCTTGGTCAATGCTCACATTTGCGTCTTCGAAGACGTCTCATCCTACGGCCGTTACCTTTGCTTCAACCACGTCATCAGCCGTCACGAAGACGCCGTTAAGCTTGCCCAAATGTTGACTCCCGAAGCTCCGTCGCTTCCTTCAAGGTTCGTTTAATGATTTTCTTTATTTAATTAAGCCAGGGGTATTAGTTTTAAGTGAAGCGCATGCTAATTTAGATAATTGGCCACAGCAGAATAAGAGTTAAAATTTCTAGGGTTCTTGGTTTACTTAATATACTAAGTAAGTTAAAAATCGAGAAAAGTTCTCACGAATTTTGGTGTGATAAAATTTTAGTTAACCGAATAGGGCAACCATGTTTTTGCACCGGGGAATACCATTTATACCAAGTAGATTGTATATTGCATAACCATTTTAATATATACATATACCTTTCAAGAAAAACATTTGAGAAAATAAAAGAAAAATTAATTATATTGATTGGTCGTATGAGATATAAATTTTGCACATTGCCAATTTTCTAACAAATTTCATTATTCCCCTTTGCAGCAACGACGCTAAGATAATCCAACAAAGGATTAGCAACAAAAAGTTGAACAAGCTAGTGGTGGATTTCTTCGCTGGGTCATTAGTAAATTAATGCAAATGACATCATAATCGTCACAACTAGAGACGCGATTATTGGTGCAGGGAAATTGTAATTTTCTGCATTCGCCAATCAATCCGGAAGCGTATTATACGAATCCAAGAGATCAAAACTCACTCCTTTCTGATTATATTGTTTGAATTTAATTATATTCTTTTCGTACGAATGTATCAATTCATCTATCCATAATCTTACATTTGAAATGTCGATGACATAGTCGGTCAACAATTCGGAAGTTTTGATCGGTATTGATTTGCTTGCCTCAGTTTAATAGAGACAGAATCGTGTTAGAACTGTGAAAAGCAATTTGCGGATACGCCATATATCTTTTAGAATATTACGCCTCAATGTGTCCTCTCGTATTCGCAGATTATATTTATATATAATGACTAAATTTTAAAAAGTCAAACTTCATAAATAAATCCATTTTTCAAGGAGGTATTCGCATGGTGCCTCGTGGCATGATAAAGAAGGAATTGTTTGCATTTTGGCACTATCATTTAGAAAATTGAACTTGCGAAAAATTGGAATAAATTTAAAACCAAACCATGCAATTGTCAGTTTCTTAGTCCTACGATTTTACTACATATCAATAAATAGTCTCGATAGTCAAATTTAATCCAGTATATAAGTCATCAAGATTTATTTTTTTACATGAACTACGTACCAAATGAATCAGACGAGAACTGGCTCACCGGGTTGTAACCAAGAGAGATAAGAACGCAGCGGCTACATTTCGGACACAACTATGACCGTGTTAGTTTCGGCTCATCGGAGATTTGCTCGCTTCTAGTGTCCACAGAGAATAAGATCTCGGCCATTATCGGGCTCCGATCCATATCCTGTACGTGATGATAATGATATTTTTAATCTATGGCATATGCATCTCGGACATATGAGTGAATTTGGTTTGGTAGAGTTGAGCAAGCGTGGACTCCATAATGGTTATATCGAGCATTGTGTATTTGGCAAGCATAAGAAGATGACATTCAATACCGTTACTCACATAACTAAGGGCATTCTTGACTATGTGCATTCTGATCTTTAGAGACCAGCACAGGAGACATCCATTGGCGGATCTCGTTACATGATGACTATTATTGATGACTACTCTAGAAAGGTGTGGTCTTATATCTCGAAGCACAAGTCTGATATATTCTCTGCGTTCAAGAAGTAGAAGACCATGGTTGAAAAGCAGACTGAAAGAAAGGTGAAAAAGTTTTGCACTGATAATAGTATGGAATTTTGCTCAAGTGAATTAGAATCCTACTATAAGTCACATGGGATTGTTACTATACTATTCTCCATACTCCTCAACAAAATGGTGTAGCCGAGCTAGCGTATGAATAGACCATTATTTTTAAGACTCATTATATGTTGTCTAATGCAGTATTGTACAAGCATTTTGGGGGTGAAGCTGACTCCACTGCTTGTTATTTGATTAATCGGTCTTCTTCCACTACTATTGAAAAGAAGACCTCAATTGAGGTATGATCTGGAACTCTAGTTGATTATTCAGTTTTGAAGGTTTTTGGTTGCCTCACCTATACCCATGTTGATAATAGAAAGCTAGAGTCCAGAACCATTAAGTGTATCTTTCTTGGTTGTAAGCCTCGTGTTAAAAGCTTCAAGTTATGGAATCCTGAAACCAAGAAGATGGTAATTAGTAGAAATATAGTGTTTAACGCGACTACTATTATTCGTGCTGATACTCCGTTTGATCTTCCTAGTGATATATATATTGATAGTACACAAAAATTCAATGTTGAGGTGGAGCATATAATTAACTCAATTGATAAAGAAGATGTTAATGTTCATGCACATGTTTATGAGGATTCCCAAGTTTTGGCACACACTCCTCCACAGTCTATTGCGACAGACAGATCTAGGAGAAATATAAGACCTCCCAAGAGGTATGAAGATAAAGCAAATTTTGTTGCCTTTGCTCTTAATGTGGCAGAAGAGATTGAATAAGTCACTCAGTCATCTACCTATTCTGAGGCCATTATTGATGATGATAGTAGTAAGTGGATTACTACTATACATGATGAGATGGAGTCACTTAAAAAAAATGGCACTTGGGATCTTGTCAGATTATCTACGAAGAAAAAATCTATCTGATGCAAGTGGATTTATAAGAGGAAAGAAGGCATGTCTCCAAGTGATGAGAAAGGTACAAAGCAAAGATGGTTACTAAACGCTATAATAAGATTTCATGTATTGACTTCAATGAAGTTTTTCCCCTGTTGTGAAGTATAGTTCTATTAGCAATCTACTCAGCATAGTAGTCGTACAAGACTATGAGCTTCAGCAATTAGATGTTAAAACTGTATTCTTGTATGGGAAGTTAGAAGAGGAAATTTATATGGATTAACCAGAAGATTTTATTATTCTTAGAAGAAAAGACTGTGTTTGCAAGTTGAAAAAGTCTCTTTATGGATTGAAATAGTCTATGAGACAATGGTATAAAAGGTTTGACACCTTTATGCTTTCTCAAGACTTTAAAAGGTCTGAATATGATAGCTGTGTTTATTTAAAGTCTGTTAATGGTTCAGTTATTTATCTCCTCTTGTATGTTGATGATATATTGATTATTGCTAAAGATAAGGCAGAGATTGATAAGTTGAAAAGACAGTTGAGTAGTGAGTTTAAGATAAAGGATCTTGATACAGCAAAGAAGATTCTTGGCATGGAGATTTCTAGAGATAGACCCTCTAGAAAGATATACTTCAGTCAAAAGGGCTACATTGACAAGGTACTTTGCTATTTCAATATGCATGATGCTTAGTCGATGAAGACTCCATTAGCTGCACATCTTATATTATCGTCTGCTCTATGTCCATATTCAGATGATGATGTGAATTACATGTTAAAGATCATATACTCTATTAAATTAGGTTCACTGATGTATGTCATGGTATGCTCACACCTGGATTTGTCACATGCATTGAGTATTGTCAGTAGATTCATGGCTAATCTTGGAAAAGAATATTGGAAAGTAGTTTCGTAGATTTTCAGATACCTGTGTGGTACTTCCAATGCTTGTTTGTAGTTTGGGAGATCAAAAGATGGGATTGTTGGTTTCGTTGACTTTTATTTTGCTGGTGATTTGGACAAGAGAATATCACTCACATGTTATGTATTTACCATTGGTGATTGTGCTGAGAGTTGTAGAGCAACCTTACAGTCTACTGTGGTGCTTTCTACTACTGAAGTAGAGTACATAGCGATTACTAAAGTGAAACAAAGAGGCTACATGGTTGAGAGATCTATATTCTGAGCTTTGTGGAGATACGTCTTACACTACTATTTTCTATGATAGTCAAAGTTTATCAGCCTTACAAAGGATTTTGTGTTTCATAAGAAAACAAAGCACATTGACGTGAGATATCACTCCATCTGAGATGTCATTGCTAAGGGTGATATGAAGGTGAGCATGATTAGCACTCATGCTAATCATGCTGATATAATGACAAAGCCAGGTTTTGAAACTAAGTTTGAACTTTGCTCGAGCTTGGTTGGTGTTAAAGTGTAGTGCGAGAGACTATAATGTACGTCAGTTATTAAAGATGTTGAGGATATTCTTAAAAGGAGTTCAATTTGGTGGAACACTACAAAGATGGAATTCGTCTCAAGGTGGAGTGTTATTTTTTGGTAATTCGTATTCCCCAGTGGTCCCTACATTCCCAGTGACCACTAGCTCCAGTTTCTCTTCCCGAACATAACGATCGCTACAGGTCCAGTGATCGCTTGTCCTGAAGGATTTTGCCTAATCCATAATTAGGGTTAGGGTTATATAGCTACGCTATATATACACTTCTTTGTACGTCTTATGACACAAGACAATTGTGTGTTGAAGACATCAATTGTAATGCTTCTCCATCATAGTGGAGCTCCTTGCCGTCGTGTACTCGTGGTTTTTTCCCCGTAAGAGTTTTTCGCATAAATTTTGTGTCTCGTTCTTTCTCGCTTTTACACGTTATTGCTTTCAATTCGTATTAACACTTTTAACGATCTATGAACCGTTATGATAGAGTTCGAGATCTTATTATAACAGTTCATCAATAGTCAACGAATTTTGAAAATAGCCAACAGCTATAGGCCTGCGACACTAATAAATTTTGCTCACATGAACCGTGTTCCATTTCACAGGATTCTTGCAAAAGTGGTTGAACTTTCGGGAACAAATAAGTAACTTAGTTATTCGAAATGTTCAATTAGGATCCAGAGAATTTTCTTTTGCATGATGATTTATACATCTTTTCTAACTTAATAGGAAACATTGAATTTTTTAAGCTTATACCAATGTTTAGTTTTGTCGCCAATCAGTCCAGTAACGATATAGATACAGTGGATTTCCAAAAGAAAAAAAAAATGCTTTCTAAGGCTAATCACATTAACTTTGACGTGCATGGGACAAAAAATAACTCGGAAAACAAGTGCACGTCTTCACACGACAATAGTTAACCATCTAGGACAAAATTGGCAAGAAGCTCCTTAACATCCTCGTCAGGACTCGTTCAATAAACATAATCTAATCTCTACCGTACACTGAAAGAAACCTATCACCTCCACCTCACCTAACCCCATACCCATTTTAAGACAATAATTTCCAACATTCCTCCTCTAGTTACTCCTCTCTCTCTCTCTCTCTCTCTCTCTCTCTCTCTCTCTCTCTACCGGCCTCTCAAAACAAGAAGGAAAAAAACCACCTACCAGAAAGGGAAAGAAACACATGATCACTTCCTATTACCTTCCATTCCCTCCTTCTCAAACCCATCCTTGCATCCATGTCAATAATCTAATAAAGGCCGGGCTGAAATCCCGTCTCCGGCCGGCCGGCCAAACAGAAATCTCGTCAGCCATTCAATGTCTTCAAATTCTGAAGCCTTACCAGCAACTCCAGGAACAGAAGGATTTGCTTCTCCTCCCATAACCATAATCCTCACAGCCATCCTCCTCGTCTTCTTCTTCGTCGGGTTCTTCTCCATATACTTCTGCAGGTTCTTCATGGACGGGATGCATGGCGGTTGGTTTAGACGTACGGCTTCCGACAACACCGTGAACCCGGCCGATGCCATGCCTACAAGGAACGGCCTCGACCCTAATCTGATTGAGCTCTTCCCGACGTTCACCTACTCCAAAGTCAAGGAGCTTAGGAAGGAGAAATGCGACCTAGAATGCGCCATTTGCCTGGCGGAAGTCGCCGACGACGACCTCCTCCGCCTCTTAACCGTCTGTTACCATTGCTTCCATAGAGAATGCATCGATCTCTGGCTCGAGTCCCACAAAACGTGCCCCGTTTGTCGCCATGACCTCGACCTGCCTCCTGAAGACCTCGAGAAAACTAACAACAACGCCACGTTGCAATTCACCAACGACAATACCGACCATCAACAGAACACCAACAACAACGATCACGACGAGCATGTCATTAATATAACAATCCACGTCGATGAAGAACCGGCCAATGTGGATGAAGGGGACAATGCCGACGTCAAGGGAGGAATATTAACGAAGTTGACGTCGGAGGTCTTCTCGAGGTCGCATACGACAGGTCATTCGTTGGCCGTCGGGCGGATAGGTAGCCGGGATCACGACAAGTACACGTTGAGATTGTTGCCGGAGCATGTACCGGCCGATGGTGCAAGAGGGCATCACGGGGCGACGTCGAGCTGTATAGCTTTCGGGGAGTTTTCTTCTTCTTTTAGCCCCAATCCCAAGACTTCTTCTAGATCGGAGAAAATAGGCGTTTGATGATTGATTGATGGATTGATTGATTAATTAATTAATTAGATAAATTTTTAGGCTTTTCATTACCACCTTCTGGTATTTTCTGTTTCTTCTTATATCTTGAGAGTTGTAAGTTGTAACGGCATCAACTTCCTAGCATTTAATATCCCCCGAATGAGAAAAGATTTATTTGGCTATCAACTAGAATATAGTTGTTGACGGTGAAATAAATAAATGGTTCACGTAATGCAATACACACAATTTATGTTGGACATATTATCGAATATCATATCAAGTTGAGCAATTTTATAAATGTGAATAAATTGAGCAATTTCATAAATATGGATAATCTATATACTTATTACGTTAAAGTTATAGGTTAGTTATTGATATTTTCAACTTTTTGTTAAGCGATGTTATCGATTTGCATATTAGTACTATTGCATCTCAATATTTGAATGATTGGGTAGTAGTGGTTTCCCTTTGAGAGGCAGATGGGCCGAGTGCTGTGGGCTTAACTGAGTAGTTGTGGGCTATAGGAGATCGAGTTGTACCAAATTTCTCTACCAAGGAATTCCCGTTAGATTTTACTTCAGTAGAATATTATAATACTTTTTTTTCTTATATCGGATTTATGTTTTCAAAGTCAAATAGTGTCTCTTTAAGAAGAGTTCTCATAATAATTTTTTTTTATATTTGTAAAACCTAAATGCAAAATCTAGAATAGAAATCAAAGATAGGATTTGGGCTTTTTTTGTTGTGAATACAAAGATAGGATTTATTCAGGGTGCTGGGATGTCCCAGGGGTGGTCACATGGATTATCTGACAGTTTAGAGAATGGTCCAAGTTTCGACCATCTTCTTGGCGAATCCTGGTTACAAGTTAAGCTACAGCCCCTCAGTCTCAGTGCGTCTCTTCTCTCTCGGTTTAAAGACATACACGTTCTCTCTTCTCACTCTCCACTTTTGAACACCTGTCTTTTGAAACCCTTTTAAATATAATAATAATTCACAATTCTGTATGCAAAAGAGATTGCATGTGAGCGAAACATGGGACAAAACAGAGAAATACACGAATATAAGACATGATTAATCACACTGGTCTGGGAAGACAATAGCTGGTGATATAATTAATAGAATATCACAGGGTGCTCTTTTTACGAATAGAACAGTGTATGAGAGAAATAAAGGAAGATAGGCACTCGAATGATTCTCGGAAAAGATATGAATGAAGTCATTTTGTACGGTATATTGAACAAAGCTGATCCATAGGACAGCAGCAATGATATGAGCATTGAAGTTTCTGTTGGTCACAAGAATGCTTGCGTGGTTTGAGCATTGTGAAGGAGAACAAATATGGTGTGGTGTGATAAGAATCTGATCAATTGACTTCGTTCTAATTTAAATAAAATGTCTCAAGTTTCTTAAAATTTTATTAATAAAATTATTTTCTGATGCGTTAAAACCATGTGTTTGAATATTTTGTAGATTGGGTTACCAAGCACCACACAGCATCAATTAAAAAACATAATAAACCATAAACTAACGAGGAAAACAAGGAGTTTGTAATCCAGTGGATCGACAATTCGCAAGATCAACGGCAGATGGTGTCTACAATATGGGTCCGAGAAATAGAGACAAATAAAAGATTTCTTTTTGTTCCAAATATGTAAGGGGAGTAGCATGCGTTGTCAAGCACATGAAGACTTCCAAATTTTGTAATATCCAAACAAGTTTCCATGAGAATCTCTTCAGGGAACGAAACGTAGGCAAGCAAGCCCCACCTAGATTTCACACGGAATACCTACAAAAGCCTATTAGTCTAGAAAAGAATTATGCAAAAATATACATAGTAACTAATAATTGCAAATTCTAACACTTATATTTTAAAAATTCTTCAGCAAATTTGAGATTAAATCCGAACAAACCTGTTTATTAGGGGGACACAGATTTGAATGTGAGTGAAAGGCAAATTTACCATCTGTTGTTGTTAGTATGCGTACTTCTATATAGATTTGGGTCCCCCATCTCTCTCCTTTACTGCAACTATGCCAGTCTTGTATGAATTCGAGAAAGGCAAACAAACCAGGACGAGAAGTATAGTATTAACTATTTATTTGTAATTCTGATGAAAGAATATATTTTTATCTCCAAATAATTGACAGTAAACGAAAATTTAAACAATCAGCTGCTTTTTTGTACTGGTAAAATATCGCCTCGTTATATGCTTACTTTCACAAACAACAATAAAGAACAAATTACAGATTAATTTAGCAGATTTGATAAACAATGTTGCGCCATTTTGTACTGTATGAACATACCTAAACCAATATTTCATAAACCAAATAAGTATAATTAGAGTGAACAATTTTGTTGAATGGTACAGATTTTTAACAAAACTAGCTGACAAATTTAAAGTTTAAGTTAAATAGAAGACACAAACTTCAAAGTCATTGAGAAGAAGCAGAAAGAGCGAGGGAGAGAGAAATGCACATATATGATGATTTTTTTGATTTTTTTAATTTTGAGAGTATGATTTGGTATTGCTTAGAAATGATTCTTCTACCAAAAGTTTTTTTCTTTTGTAGATATTGAACTCAAAATATTTTTTGGAGAATCTGATAATTTTAAGGAGGACAAACTTTGGTCATATATTATGATTTTTGTGTTGATTGTATCAGACGAGACAATTCATTTTCACTTTTTGAAAGGGTAACATCTTTTTTCTGCCTCTCTCACGTGCAACCGTAGTCTCCTCCTCTCTATATCTATCTCCTCCTCTTCTCTTCCCTTCTCTTAAAACACCCACAAAAAAATCATAATCATCAATTTACTATAATTTCCTCCCATCAAACTATGTTAAATTAGAATCACCTGTATCAACTAGGTGACTAAAACCCTTAGCCCTAATTATTTCTTTGTGTGGAAATCATCATCAACCCTCAAGGTGGTGGAGTCAGAATTGTAAAAATAATGGCACTAGAAGCTCTAACTTCCAATGAATTCATCAACTTCATCATCTATGACACAATCACAGCAACCCCACAAAGTAACAGCTTCTTGTTGGATTCCACCACTTGTACCACCAATTCCATCCCTCACTCCAACCTTGAGATGACCAATAATCAGCAAGGAGGTGGGTACGGCTGGTTAAATGGCGCGGAAGAAGGCGGGCCAGGGCGGAAGATGGAGGGATTGGGAGTTCAAGGAGTCGCGAGGAAGCGGAGGAGAAGAAAGCCGAGGGTTTGCAAGAACAAGGAGGAGGCGGAGACGCAGAGGATGACTCACATTGCAGTTGAGAGGAATAGGAGGAAACAGATGAACGAGCACCTCGCTGTTTTGAGATCTCTCATGCCTGAGTCTTACGTCCAACGGGTTTGCTTATAATCTCTATCTATCTATTGTCGATTAAACATAATTATTACTTGATCATTATGTCAGTTTGTAAGATAAAATTATAGCTAACTATACGTAATTAGTAATATCAGTTCATGCTACACTTACTTTATAGAGGGTGTTTGCCTTTGGAACTTTCTCATAATTGTTTGTTGCTTAATGATGTACAAAACTTAATGATGGTCATGGCTTAAATGTAGAAGGTTGTTGATTTCCCGGCTAAAATATCTTTTTCTAGCTAATTAGCAATCTTTCTAAGACGAGATTGTTTCTTTCTCCATAAAAAAGGTATAAATTTCTACTCTACCATATTGTTTAGTTAATTTTAAATATTTTGTAGCATTTTGCTTCATTGTGATGATTAAGAAACCTCCACTAGTGGTCTGTAAACATTGCTAGAAATAGTTGGTGCTATCATGCAATGTATATGTTCACGTTTGGGTAAGTTTTTTAGAGGGTAAAAATGTAATTTAATTTTTTTTGCAAGAAGCTAAATTGGTCCCTCTTCCTGTACTGCATTTTCCTCCTTCACGTGAAGAAAGAAGCATTGGATGAAGAGTATATCCAAAAAATTATACAGCATCTAAAAGAAGACAAGATTTGATAAATGTGGTGCTCCTTCAATTTTATGCTAGCAAAGCTCTTTCTAAGGGGAAACATAGCTCAATTGACGGAATTCCTGAGTTTAATCATGACTGATGTAAACATTTACATATATAGAAACCTATATATATTCATTTTTATCTTATGGGTAATTTGTCTTTCACTTATGTGATTTGGGTTATTGACAATGCACCGATTGGTCTACAAATACAGGGTGACCAGGCATCCATAGTAGGTGGTGCAATAGAATTTGTGAAGGAGCTGGAGCATCTTCTACAATCTCTTGAAGCACAAAGGTTCCAGCTACTCCAAGGATTGGGGGGACCAAATTGCAAAGACAAAAATAGTACTAGTACCACTACTAGTGCTAATTCCAATTTACTTTTACCACCCTTCTCACGATTCTTTGTGCATCCCCAGTACACTTGGTCTCAAATGCCTAACAACAAGTTCACCTCCAAGACAAAGGCATCAATAGCTGACATTGAGGTGACTCTAATTGAAACCCATGCAAGTATGAGGATCCTCTCAAGAAAATGCCCTAGACAGCTCCCCAAGTTGGTTGCTGGGTTTTATACACTTGAGCTCTCCATCCTTCACATCAATGTCAACACCATGGACACATTGGTCTTGTACTCCATAAGTGCCAAGGTACATAATTAATTGGCAACAGAACATGTATACCATGTGTTCTCTATGTATTCATATTCTCCGGTTAATATTTTTTTAATGAATGTTTAAAAATCCATGTTTCCGTTGCCTAACAATATATACCCTCGATGCAGCTCAACGAAGGTTGCCGACTCAATACGGTAGATGACATAGCAGGAGCAGTAAACCACATGCTTCGAGTTATTGAGGAAGAAGCCGGCCTTTGTTGTTCACCAAATTAATTATATTTTAAGGTAACGGCTCCTTGGAGTTCGATCGAATAATGTAATTTGCTCATATTGTGACGTAGTTGCCACAGCGCCACCGAACTTTCTTCTATTTCGGAATCAATTTCTGATGAACTTTCCTTTGTGTACTTTGTTTTTCACTTTGTAGGCTACAGTTGTGTTTTGTTTGGTTCTTCTTGGACACAAGTTGTCACTTGTAGACTGTTCATATGTACGTAGGATTCTAAGATCAATCGATGACGATGCGACTTTAATTCCTGTCTCGAGTCCCTTTTTGTTTTTTTTCCCACTCGTAAGAGTGTAAATCTCACGTGTATTATGGAACATACATGAGCTCTATCTATAATAAATAATATTTTAATTATTTATTGGTTTAAATTTAATTCCGATTGGACTCACAAGTTCTATTTAAAAATGAATTAGATTTTGACTACCATTATATGAACATTGATTTAAAACGCATTATTATTGTTATGCAAATTGTGCAAATTTAGACCTAACATTCAATATTATATGAACATTGATTTAAAACACGCTGTTATTGGTAGATTATATATTTGCAACTTTTGCAATATTTCTCTTTCTTCATTGAATCTGGAGGATGCTTCGAGACATAAATTTCAGTGCAACACGATATGAAATCGGAATAAAGCCATACACCGGAAAATAGTGTCGGCCAAAGTCCTTATTAATGAGATAAACAACCTTCTTTACCTAACCTTCTGATTGTGATGGTTGTCAGAAATTCAATACATAACCCAAATTGAGAAACAACCCAAAATTTTGAAGGTGATGGTTTTAATTTCACTTCTTCTCTCGCTCTAACACACGACAAATATTTGCGTAAATAATCCGACGGCAAAAATCTAGTTAAAGATACTAATTCATATTCAAACCTAACAAAAGTACGAAATAATAGTGAATATATATTGCATGCAAAAATTATTTCAAAAATATTAAATGGAAGGTGAACGCTGGGTGTGTTAAAAACGAACTACTGATGCGTATTGGAAGAATAGAACAGATATTAAAATCTCTCTTAAGTTTTTAGAGGGGAAAGACTGCAACTGGAGAGGGTTTTTTTTGTCTGTGGGATCGATGCAGTGTTTATTCTTGAGCCTGTAATGTTGTCTCTTTCTTGGGTCGTAATTAAGATATATGTCCTCTTGTGTAATACGATAGTGACGCTTGATGACCACCACTTATCGCCCAAGACGAGCATATGCATACAAACCATATTATTGAATTCAATATTCTACATTTTTTAATTTCCGTATTTCTTATGCTTTAAGTGACCGTTCATTAACTTTTGTTTCTCGAAATAGTTGTGAGAAGCCCATTTATCTCTGTTTTCTGGGCCTTGAGGCAGTAGGATCTCTGATGGGTGGGCCAGTTACAGTATCTTTGAACTAGTTGTATAGCATCTAGTTTTGTAAATTATTATTCGAGAGAAGATTTTTTATTTTTTTTTAATTAGACAACCTTTCCAGTTTGGTTATTTCCACCCTCTCCAAATTAATTAACTTGTACTTTATCCATCCAAATAAATGAGTTGATATCTTTCTAATAAATATGGAATTTTCACTCTCGAGTTCGGGTCTGTGATCATGCTTTAACTAAAATCTAATACAATAGGGTGAATCTTGTAATGATAAAATGTACAACATTATATAATCGGAACTCAATTAAATTTGTTAGAAGGAGGTTGGTAATAGAACTCGATCCAACCCCTGTTACTGTGAACATTAACAAAGAAATAGAGAGGTGTCAACATTGTAGAACGTAGTGGAAACCTTCAAACCAAGAAGAGAAAAACATGGCCATTGTTGATTCAATAAAGCACTAATCAACTAAGACATGATTCTTAACTAAACCGCTCGAAAATGACAAGACAGGCAACTGTTAACTTAAGCTCTCAAAACTATTTCACTTATAGTCGTGCGATTTCACAATGCCATGACCAACATAGTACCAAACACCAATGCTACTTACTTGGTCATCTTTTTCATTATAGATTCTAACATCGTAAGAGAGAGTACTAGACGGATTATCTTTGGCTAGATATTCAATTATAGGGGAACCAACTTAAGATGGCTAATGAGTGCTGAACTTTTAAAGGAGAAGACAAAGATTGTCTTTCTGCAAAATGAAGAGCAGGCTCAGAAATATGACCTTTTAAGTAGGACCAATGGCGGTATCTCGCAATCTTCCGCGCGCAGAGACGAAGAACCTTCCACTCGGAAAAGATCTCCTGGCAGCGAGCGGGCTGCGAAGACAATGCAGGACTACTTTTGGCCTTGGAGTAGATTTGCTCATGGAAGCAGCTCCTTCTGTTGGATGCTTCGAAGTTCCTTCTCCTCCGGAATACCCTTCCTCGAGGGAGACTAGCTCATCTCGAGTCATTCGCCACACTTCCGAACCTGAAGGAGCATCACGTGGACTATGATGATCCATTGAAACCGTTCTTCGAATGATGTCTAACTGCCCTATGTCTCTAACTTCCCTGATGATTTCCCTCTGATGCAGGTTCCCCAGATCGCTAAGTGCGCGCAATGGTACCTCAGGAGCCCTGTTTTCCAGCTCCATCTCTTCACCTACAAAGACCCTTTCGGGGTTCTGATCTGTAGCAGGAGGAGGAGGAGGAGGAGCCGATCGGGGCATTGGCACGCTCGCGAAGAAGATGTTAGCCCTACACAAGGGGCAATTGGAATGACACTTGAGCCAAGAATCGATGCAAGCAACATGGAAAGCGTGGCTGCACTTAGGCAAGAGCCTTACACTCTGACCCTCTTCGAACTCGCTTAGGCAAACCGAGCAATCGGTCCCATCAACAGCACCATCTCCTCTCCTGTACTTGTAAACTGCAATGGACTTTATGAGGGCCTCATCTAATCCTGTCGTGGAGGCTTGCCAAGGGTCGTGAAAAGACGGATCACGATCCTCCTCGCCCAATTCGACATTTCGGTGTCGACCCTCTTCTCGTCTTGATGGACCATTGTCTCCACAGTACTTGGATATGATAGTATAGTATGTGATTAGAAGGAAAGCACTGGCTAAGATGCCAATGATGGATATTACAAGAGGTGAGAAGCTGGAGCCTGAACTTTCTCCGGGGAATTCGACAGGTGGCGGCGGAGGGAAGACGAGATAGCACCATTCGGGACAGTACAAGCTGCAGAATCCTTGTGTACAGTCCCTTGTGTTCATGTAGGGGACCCAAATCTTTGGGCTAGCCACAGAAACCATAAGTTTAACTAATCACAAGCACACAGACTATCGAGCATTTAGATCAAACGGCAAGAGTTGGTCTAGCTTAACCGGAGTTCCAAGAAGAACAAGTCTGATCACAGACAGAAGTCTATACTTCCTAGAACAGGACATGGACCTTTTAGGTTACAACTTTGAAGCAATTAAAGAGAACTCTAACTATAAATATTGTTTCACATAATTCTCACCTGGACAGCCATTAGAGACAAAATGTATTGTGGGTTGGGAAACTTTCTGCTCAAGTGGGATGAGATGCATATAGTTGAAGGAGTAGGGATGCAAGAAGGAATTAGTGATGAGCAAAAGCCATAAAAAATGCAAAAGCAAAGAAAATGACTATTACTAAAGTTTCTTGAAGGAGGCAAAAGTGGTGGGAGAAAAGCAGGAAAAATGGCCTAAACATAAGAAAGCAAAGCAAGTGATGTGTGTAATGTGTCATGGGAGTGCTTTTCTTTTCTTTTCTTTTCTTTTCTTTTCTTTTCTTTTCTTTTCTTTTCTTTTGATGCTTCATATCCATTTTTTCATCTTTTGGAAATAATGGTTTGGTGACTAAGGGATGGAATTTGAGGAATACCTATTTAATATTATTGACTAACTGTGTTCTAAAATGACTAGAATCTGAGAATTATTGATTTAACCAAAACAATTCTCTCACAAGATATAAATATTTGTTAACTAAGTTTAGTGTAATTATATAATTGAAACAGAAATAAAAAAAGGTACAAGTTATTTCGGACACCAGTAATTCGTCAACGAAATGACACTTTATTTTTTCAAATGCTACTTAGTGGAGCGTGGTAAACAGGTCACTGTAGATTCCTCCTCAAATAAGAGCATATATTCTCCCAAAAGAGACCCTGCATCTTTTTCTTCCAACTATACCGAGATGGAATCTCACAACCAAATGGATCGCAAAATCTGGCCCTTTAGCTTCTCAAAAATGATGGAATATATGGCACACTGCCAACATCAACAACCGAACAAGATAAAGTCACATGTGCTAACTAAACAAACTTTATACGAATTTTGATTTGAAATTTCTTTTATTTCAAGGAAGTGCGATATTACGAAATTTGTAAAGCTAATAATACTTCATAAGATGATAGTTGTGATAGTTTGGTGGGAATGTTGATTTTACAAGAAGAATAAGTAAAGTTCTTTCCATTTATACATTAGGACCCACTTTTCTAAATTCGATGTCTTATGCTCCAAGCTTTAACTTTTACTTGAAGGAATAATAAGCAACTTTTTTTTCCTCGATATTCAATCAATTACTTTGGTTTATGCCTTTTTCACGGTAAGACTAGCTTTATCAGCCGTTTCACAAATTGTCGGCTGTCGTTGGTCGGGTTAGGAAATCGAATCAACCTGTATGCAAATATCGGTTTTCTTCGTCTTTCTGACCGAAATGAACTACTACTGTTGAAAATTTCAATGGATTGGTATTAGCAGAAAAAAATTCGAGAAAAAAAATCTATGAGAATATCAAAGGGGAAACAGTATTAAATGGATTAGTTGTTAGTTGCGCAAGTGTTGATCCGTTCCAGCCGTCGATTTCATCTCTTTAATGGAAGAACAATCAAGTGGTACCATAAACTATTTGCAAATAATGATTCCATTTATTATATGGGTATTGCTCAAAAATAAAATTTAATATACAGAGTAGAGACTTATAGCTCAAACTATATAAATAAAAAAAATTATATGGGTATTGCTCAAGATAAGTCTTAGAGAGAAGGACGTCGGTCTTGACGCGTTCAATGCACGCACTAATCAAGAGCGAGGACGTCAGCAGTGGATGAAACACATGGCACATCCCACGTGTCAGAGGGGTTTTTATCGTCTTCGTGGCACGTGGGAGTTGGTTCACTATGTCAAATGTTTTTAAAAAAAAATAAACAATTTTTTGTTCTATTCAAATAATTTTTTATATTGTTACAAAATTTATTAATATTGTTACAAAATTTATTAATATTTTGTAATCAATAATTCAATTAATGTGATTTAAAATTTTTTCCAATTTATTTGGCTAAAAATCATTTCAAACTATAAGTAAAAATTAATTTCATTTCACTTTTATTCATTATTTCACAAATCCTCTTCTCATATTTTCATTACCAATTTTTTAAACCTTCTCATCTTTCCATATAAATATATGTTATTTTTTCTTAAATATGGACTCAAATGATCCTACTTCCTAAAATCATAGATCTAATTTTTATTCTGGTTCAACGATAATTTGATTACTCTACTCAAACCATCATATTCTTATCAAATTTTATGGTTTCTAATACACATTCGCAAAAAAAAATCTCATATCGCTCTAAGAAATACTATAAATAGCATATTTAATTTTATTTAAAAATATGTGTTTATTATATAATATATATTTTTTATAAATTTTTTAATTTCATAATTAATTATGTAATTTTAATATTTTTATTTTGCAAAAAATATTATTTATGTTACTCCGATATTAATTTTAATATTTTTCAACTAGTTTGTAATCGAATTTAGTATAATTAGCTATATTAAAAAAAATTAAACTGACGTCAGAGACGAAGGCTGTAGAAAGAGCAAGGCATAAGTGTACGGAAAAAACTGCAAGGGATACTATTGAGAATAGTCTAATAAATTTGGATGACATTTTTTTGATAATGTGATTCTCGCCGTGATTCAAGGACAGTCACTTCCAAAAAGCTCTTTGTAACCAACAACTACCCTTGTGCTTAATAGCACCACATATCATCCCTTTCTCTTCTTTATAGCTCGGACCCTCTCCGGATGAGGGCGACTTCCATCTCCCGCCCCCGAGGATTACCCACATTCATCATCAGAAACAATTTGAACGTGCAAGTGTATGTTGTGTATGCCTATGGGTCGTCAGGTCCAGTTTCGGAATGGTCCTCCCTTGCGCTTTCACTTTCGGTGTCAGCTTGGGTCGCAGAATCGTCCTCCCCTTGTTTGTTGTTGAGCTTGAGGCGAATAGGTCGGCCCATCAGTTCCTGACAATTTTTCACTGGAATGATTAATCAAGTTTTTCTTGGATGTCATATATATAACCAAGTAAACACAAGTTGCCAGAGCCAGAGAAAACATATTAAGACCATGAGATAAGATGCATAGCAGTAAGGAAACAATTCCACGTTTGAGAGTACAGCAATATGCTGGTAGCAGAGAAAGACAGCTATTTTAATCATTTGATCGTTCCTTGACCAAGGTAATAAAAGAGGAATAGCTGGGACAGTCTCAAACTTGTTTCGGACTGCTCATTTGGAACAAGTTAAATCGATATATTGATTAAAAATGTAGCAAACGGACATTTTCTCAAGAGTAAGGCTTATTTACATAGTAACAAGATCAAGAACGATATTCTATTAGTGGGTTGTGATGGATGTTACCTTTCCGTTTAAGGCTGAAAGTGCAGCCTCGGCCTCCTCTCTAGTGGCAAAGGACACAAACCCATATCCAGCAGATCCCCTTTCGTCAAAAATAACCCGGCTTGATACCGCCTTGACAGGCTCATTGAAAAATTCCCTCAGATGGCGTCCCCGAACTTTCCACGCAAGATTATATACATAAAGTTGATGTTCGGTCTCTATCTCTTTCGCAAAAGTACTTGGAAGCGTTGAAAATTTCTTGGGTCTCTTTGCAAATTCAACTTTGATAGTCCTACCTTCAATTTCCTGCAGCGTGACAAGAACAACCAAAATGACTGGAGAATACCTGTCAACCAAAATCCTCGAATCTCCTGGATCAGAGAGGATGTTGAAAGCAATGAGCAACGATGGTAAAAGGTGGAGATGCATTATTGCCCAATAAACAGCTAAATGCAATATGAAATATTGCTACAGTAAATAAGGCCAGTTTTCTTGCATGCAAGTTTCAGTCTCATATAATACACCTCTCGCCCCTACCAACCTCTGTAGCATCCACACACACAGACACACTCATACATGCCAACTTCTATAACCACCCAAAGCAAAAAATGTTACGAGATTAGAAAAAAGAACGGCCAACTGCAATAGCAAATCACCAGCACAAGCAATCCAGAGTTGATTCATCCACATTGGAGCATAAATGTAGAAATCAATGGTCACAAACATGAAACTCCCTAGGCAGCAATCCTCTAATAGACACACAACATATGTTACATCGCACTTAACGAGTAAACTGGTCAATCCAAGTGCAGAAAAAAGATAAAACAACAGAACCGAGCTACTTCTACCCGTGCCTAATATTAAAGACCCGCAAAACGTAAGTGAATTATCATTTCGGTTGGAGCAACGGGACACGAGAGCCTCGAATTCCAACATCAAGTGCCTATAGTTGTTCTCAAAAGCAAAACAATGTAGGAACTTTCAAACCAAATCCATAAGAACAGCTTACATAAGAGTCAAATTTTTCGATAGCAGCCTGAGCCTCCTCCCCGTTAGCAAAAGTGACACTCCCGAAGTTGCTACCTGTCTCATTCTTATTCATTACAAACTGCACCCAAACGAGGTTAAAAACAAACAAAAAAAATACAACTTAGGCTCTGTTTGTTTCATCGGAAACATTCTCCCTTTAAAACAAAAAAGGAGTCACCTCAGCATCAGTAACATTCCCACACTGGCCAAACAGCTCCTTAAGAGCCTCAACAGAGGAGGTCCGTGGCAAATTGCCTACGAACAGCTTCCTCTTCTTGTTTACGACTTGAGTTTTCCCCGGTTCGGCTACTAGTGTGGTTTCCTTGGCCGGGGAACAGTAAAGTTTGAAGCTTTTCGGGTTTCTGGCAACTAGTGCTTGGTGGGTATTGGTGGTGGAGAGAGGAGAGAGGAGTTTTTGGGAATTAGGGTTTTGGAGTTTGAGGTTGAAGGAGATGGGTGAAGAAGTTTTGTTGGGATAAGGAGAAGGTGAGAGTGGAAAGATTGATGGATGTAAAGCTGTTGCCGCCATTTTTTGTGGGTCAGGCGAGAGATGGTTTAACTCTGAGGCTGGGAAGAAGGTGGTCATCTTTATCGGGTTATCGGATATTACTATTCGATTAATAGAAATTATTTTTTTTAAAAGGTGATTGTACTACATAAAAAATATTTAAACGTAATTGAACAAATTATTCAAAGATATGTTTTTTTTTGGAATAAAATTGTGGGTAAATTGTTTCCACAATTCCGAGGAGGGTCCCGGGGTTAAGTTTTTATTTCTCTCCCAATGTTGTTGCGGAAAATCGAACCTTAGTTCATTCTACCAAGTGCAACCCCTAGCACCACTGCACCAACAGCGCGTTGGTCTATTTAAACATTTGTTATTATCCGAAAAAACTATTTAAATCAAATCATGAATTAAAACTATTCAAATATATGACAAAATCCAAAAACTTTCAAAAGTGTCAATATTAAAATGAGAGTCAAATTAAATTAGAATGATCCAAATTTTTTGGGACTGGATTCGGTCCTGGAAGTGATTTCGAGGACCGTCCTGGAACTGGTTTTTACAATACATTCAAGTGGTTTTGGCAAAACCACTTGAACATACTAAGAAAACGAGTTGAACATATTAAGAAAACCAGTTGAACATACTAAGAAAACCAGTTGAACATACGTACGAAAACCACTTAAACATATAGAAGAAAACCAATTGAACATTTTGCTGGAAACCACTTGAACATTCGTTAGGAACCACTTGAAAATACTAAGAACACCACTTGATCATACTAAGAAAACTACTTGAACATTAACTGACAAACTACTTGAACATAGTAAGAAAACCACTTAAACATAGTAAGAAAACCATTTGAACATACAAACAAAACCACTTTAACATACTAGGCAAAACCACTTAAACATAAATTGGGAACCACTTGAACATACTAAAAAAACCACTTCAACATACTAAGAAAACCACTTCAACATACTAAAAAAAACCATATTCGATTAATTAACAGTCGATAATTAATACTTGATAATTAATATCAGCAATTAATGGTTATTAATTAATTAAAGTTATAATTAATTAGTTAATGCACCCTGCCTCCCTTTTTTGCACCCCCGCCTCCCTTTTCTGCTCCAGGACAGTCCTGGGCCATATTACCCATCCAGGACCGTATCCTGGGCCAAAATTTTTAGATGGATAATCTATATTGAGAATATGGTGATTAAATATGCTGGCATGTCAGAAATTTTTCTCAATAAAAAATAACTTTCTTAATTAGTACAACACTCAAAAGCTATAGAAAGAGCGCGAGGTAGCAAGGGACGCAATTGCAAATAGCCAAATAAATTTGGATGGAAAATTTTTGATAATGTGAAAATCTCGCCGTGGTTTAAGGACAGTCACTTCCAAAAAGCTCTTTGTAACTAACAACTACCCTTGTACTTAATAGGAACACATATCATCCCTTTTTCTTCTTTTTAGCTCGGACCCTCTCCAAATGAGGGCGACTTCCATCTCCCGCCCCCGAGGATTACCCACATTCGTCCTCGGAAACAATTTGAACGTGCAAGTGTATGTTGTGAATGTCTATGGGTCGTCAGGTCCGGTTTCAGAATGGTCCTCCCTTGCGCTTTCACTTCCGGTCTCAGCTTGGGTCTCAGAATCGTCCTCCCCTTGTTTGTTGTTGAGCCGGAGGCGAACCGCTCGGCCCATCAGTTCCTGACAATTTCTCACTGGAATGATTAATCAAGTTTTTCTTGGATGTAATTTCTATAACCAAGTAAACACAAGTTGCCAGAGCCAGAGACACAACAGGTTAAGACCATGAGATAAGATGCATAGCCGTAATGAAACAATTTCCCGTTTGAGAATACAGCATATAGCATAGAAAGGGAGCTATTTTAACCGTTTGATCGTTCCTTGACAAAGGTAATAAAACAGGAATAGATGGGACAGTCTCAAACTTGTTTCGGACTGCTCATTTGGAACAAGTTGAATCAATAAATCGATTAAAATCAAGCAGACAGACATCTTCTGAAGAGCTTTGTATTATTTACAGAGTAACAAGATTAAGAATGATGTTCTATGTGTGAGTTGTGATGGATGTTACCTTTCCGTTTAAGGCTGAAAGTGCAGCCTCGGCCTCCTCCCTAGTGGCAAAGGACACAAACCCATATCCAGCAGATCCCCTTTCGTCATAAATAACCCGGCTTGTTACCGCCTTGACGGGCTCACTGAAAAATTCCATCAGATGGTGTCCCCGAACTTTCCACGCGAGATTACCCACATAAAGTTGATGTTCGGTCTCTAACTCTTTCTTAAAAGTACTTGGTGTATATTTATTTAATCTCTTTGCAAATTCAACTTTGATAGTCCTACCTTCAATTTCCTGCAGCATGACAAGAACGACCAAAATGACTGGAGAATATCTGTCAACCAAAATCCTCGAATCTCCTGGATCAGAGAGGATGTTGAAAGCAATGAGCAACGATGGTAAAAAGAGGAGATGCATTATTATCCATTAAGCAGATAAATGCAATATGAAATATCGCTAGAGTAATTAAGACCAGTTTTCTTGCGTGCAAGTTTCGGGGTCATATAATAGGCCTCTTGCCCCTACCAACCTCCGCAGCATCCACACACACAGACACACTCATATATGCCTACTTCTATAACCACCCAAAGCGAAAAATGTTACGAGATCAGAAAAAGAACAGCCAACTGCAATAAAGAGTCACCAGGACAAGCAATCCGGAGTTGATTCATCCACATTGGAGCATGAATGTAGAAATCAATGGTCACAAACATGAAACACCTTAGGCAGCAATCCTCTAATAGATACACAACAGATGTTATGTTGCACTTGCGCAGAAAAAAGATAAAACAACAGAACCGAGCTACTTCTACCGGTGCCTAATATTAAAGACCCACAAAACGTAAGTGAATTATCATTTCGGTAGGAGCAACGTGACACGAGAGCCTCGAATTCCAACATCAAGTGCCTATAGTTGTTCTCAAAAGCAAAACAATGTAGGAACTTTCAAACCAAATCCATAAGAACAGCTTACATAAGAGTCAAATTTTTCGATAGCAGCCTGAGCCTCCTCCCCGGTAGCAAAAGTGACAGTCCCGAAGCTGCTACCTGTCTCATTCTTACTCTTTATAAACTGCACCCAAAAGAGGTTAAAAAAAAACCAACTTAGACTCTGTTTGTTTCATCGGAAACATTCTTCCTTTAAAACAAAAAGGAGAGTCACCTCAGCATCAGTAACATTCCCACACTGGCCAAACAGCTCCTTAAGAGCCTCAGCAGAGGAGGTCCGTGGCAAATTGGCCACGAACAGCTTCCTCTTCTTGTTTCCGAATTGGGTTTTCGCCGGTTCGGCCACTAGTGTGGTTTCCTGGGCCGGGGAACAGTAAAGTTTGAAGCTTTTCGGGTTTCTGGCAACTACTGCTTGGTGGGTATTGGTGGTGGAGAGAGGAGGGAGGAAGACTTTTGGGAAATTAGGGTTTCGGAGTTTGAGGTTGAAGGAGATGAGTGAAGAAGTTTTGTTGGGATAAGGAGAAGGTGAGAGTGGAAAGATTGATGGATGTAAAGCTGTTGCCGCCATTTTTAGTGGGTCAGGCGAGAGATGGTTTAACTCTGAGGCTGGGAAGAAGGTGGTCATCTTTATCGGGTTATCGGATATTACTATTTGATTAATAGAAGTTAATTTTGTTTAAAAGTGATTGTATTACATACAAAAAAAATTTAAACGTAATTGAACAAACTATTTAAAAATACATTAATATATTAATTTTTTAAATATACATATATAAGTAAATTATTTTAACATTTGTTATTATCGAAAAAAATTATTAAAATCAAATCATCATTTAATATTCAAATTAGAATCGGAGCTATAGTGGAGTCAATTGACTCCACTTAATTTTTTTATTTATTTGATATTTTTATATATAATTTAGAATTAGAATTATGAAATAAAAATATTATATATTTTATATATTGTAGTCGTTCAAAACAAATATGATTCCGCCCCTAATTCAAATATATGACAAAGTCCAAAACCTTTCGAAAGTGTCAATATTAAAATGAGCGTCAAATTAAATTAGAATGATCCAAATTTTTTAGATGGATATTCTATATCGAGAATATCGTGATTAAATATGTTGGCACGTCAGAAATTTTTCTCCATCAAAAATAACTTTATTAATTAGTACAACACTCAAAAGCTATAGAAAGCGTGGACGAGAAAAAAACTGCAAGGGACTCAATTGCAAATAGCCTAATAAATTGGGATGGAAAATTTATATTTTGAGTCTCGCCGTGCTTTCAGGACAGTCACTTCCAAAAAGCTCTTTGTAACGAACAGCTACCCTTGTACTTAATAGGACCACATATCATCCCTTTCTCTTCTTTTTAGCTCGGCCCCTCTCCGAATGAGGGCGATTTCAATCTCCCGCCCCGAGGATTACCCACATTCGTCCTCAGAAACAATTTGAACGTGCAAGTGTATGTTGTGAATGTCTATGGGTCGTCAGGTCCGGTTTCGGAATGGTCCTCCCCTGCGCTTTCACTTCCGGTGTCAGCTTGGGTCTCAGTATCGTCCTCCCCTTGTTTGTTGTTGAGCCTGAGGAGAACCGCTCGGCCCATCAGTTCCTGACAATTTCTCACTGGAATGATTAATCAAATTTTTCTTGGATGTAATTTCTATAACCGAGTAAACACAAGTTGCCAGAGCCAGAGACACAACAGATTAAGACCATGAGATAAGATGCATAGCCGTAATGAAACAATTCCGTGTTTGAGAATACAGCAATATGCTGGTAGCACAAAAAGAGAGCTATTTTAACCATTTGATCGTTCCTTGACCAAGGTAATAAAACAGGAATAGATGGGACAGCCTCAAACTTGTTTCGGACTGCTCATTTTGAACAAGTTGAATCGATAAATCGATTAAAATCTAGCAAACAGACATCTTCTGTAGAGCTTAGTATTATTTACAGAGTAAATAGATCAAGAATGATATTCTACTTGTGAGTTGTGATGGATGTTACCTTTCCCTTTAAGGCTGAAAGTGCAGCCTCGGCCTCCTCCCTAGTGGCAAAGGACACAAACCCATATCCAGCAGATCCCCTTTCGTTAAAAATAACCCGGCCTGTTACCGCCTTGACGGGCTCACTGAAAAATTCCATCAGATGGTGTCCCCGAACTTTCCACGCGAGATTACCCACATAAAGTTGATGATCGGTCTCTAACTCCTTCATGGATCTCTTTGAAAATTCAACTTTGATAGTCCTACCTTCAATTTCCTGCAGCATGACAAGAACAACCAAAATGACTGGAGAATATCTGTCAACCAAAATCCTAGAATCTCCTGGATCAGAGAGGATGTTGAAAGCAATGAGCAACGATGGTAAAAGGAGAAGATGCATTATTGTCCAGTAAACAGCTAAATCCAATATGAAATATCGCTACAGTAAATAAGGCTAGTTTTCTTGCATGCAAGTTCAGGGGTCATATAATAGGCCTCTGGCCCCTACCAACCTCCGTAGCATCTACACACACAGACACACTCATATAAGCCTACTTCTATAACCACCCAAAGCGAAAAATGTTACGAGAGCAGAAAAAGAATGGCCAACTGCAATAGGAAGTCACCAGGATAAGCAATCCGGAGTTCATCCACAGGAGCATGAATGTAGAAATCAATTGTCACAAACTTGAAACACCCTAGGCAGCAATCCTCTAATAGACACACAACAGACGTTACGTCGCACTTAACAAGTAAACTAGGCTATCCAAGCACAGATAAAAGAATAAACAACAGAACCGAGCTACTTTTACCAGTGCCTAATATTAAAGACCCGCAAAACGTAAGTGCATTATCATTTCAGTAGGAGCAACCAGACACTAGGAACTTTCAACATCAAGAGCCTATAGGCTATAGTTGTTCTCAAAGCAAAACAATTTAGGAACTTTCAAACCAAATCAATAAGAACAGCTTACATAAGAGTCAAATTTTTCGATAGCAGCCTGAGCCTCCTCCCCGGTAGCAAAAGTGACAGTCCCGAAGTTGCTACCTGTCTCATTCTTATTCATTGTAAACTGCACCCAAACGAGGTAAAAAAAAATACAACTTAGGCTCTGTTTGTTTCATCGAAAACATTCTCCCTTTAAAACAAAAAAAGGTGAGTAACCTCAGCATCAGTAACATTCCCACACTTGCCAAACAGCTCCTTAAGAGCCTCAACAGAGGAGGTCCGTGGCAAATTGCCCACGAACACCTTCCTCTTCTTGTTTACGGCTTGGGTTTTCTCCGGTTCGGCCACTAGTGTTGTTTCCTGGGCCGGGGAACAGTAGAGTTTGAAGCTTTTCGGGTTTCTGGCAACTAGTGCTTGGTGGGTGGTATTGGTGGTGGAGAGAGGAGGGAGGAAGACTTTTCGGGAATTAGGGTTTTGGCGTTTGAGGTTGAAGGAGATGGGTAAAGAAGTTTTGTTGGGATAAGGAGAAGGTGAGAGTGGAAAGATTGATGGACGTAACGTTGTTGCCGCCATTTTTAGTGGGTCAGGCGAGAGATGGTTGTTGATAGTGTTGGGGAAAAAGGAGGAGAGGTTTAACAATTTGAGGCTGGGGAGAAGGTGGTCATCTTTACCAGGGTTATCGGATATTACAATTCTGATTAATAGAAATTAATTTTTTTAAAAGGTGATTGTCCTACATAAAAAAATAATTAAATTTAATGGAACTAACTATTTAAAAATATATTAATATATTAATTTTTTAAATTTCCATAAGTAAATCATTTTAACATTTGTTATTATCCAAATGAAATTATTCAAACATATATGATAAAATCATCAATTAAAATTATTTAAATATACATGAATATGACAAAATCCAAAACTTTTCAAAAGTGTCAAATCTTCTAAAAAAGGTTTTTGATAGGTGAATTTCTAATAATTTAAAATGAGAGTTGAATTAAATTAGAATGATCCAAAATTTTTAGATGAATAATCTATATTGAGAATATCGTGGTTAAATATGTTGGCATGTTAGAAAATTTTCTCAATCAAAAATAACTTTCTTTAGTAGAACACTCAAATTCAATATTAAAAGATTTAGCGCGATATTTTTTAGAATATAAGACATCTAATCAAGTTACGATAGTTTATCTTGACAATAATCTATTGTCTTATCAAAGTTTTGATTTGTAAATGTAATTAATCATTGTAAAAGCTTGTATTATAGCTCTTTTTTCACATTTTATTCAACGTTAAATATTGTCGGATATCGTTTAACGAGCATGTATATTTGAGGCCTCAATCCAAAGGCATTGTGCCGAAATAGGCCTATAGCCCAGTAACAAACCTAACTAATATATTCTACCCAGGCCTCGACCCAGTTAAATGGATCCATGACTTTTTGGTCTATTCCATCCGATGGACAAATTGACTCTTGTCATCGTTTCTGATTTCTAACGTCCAGCTCAAAAATCTGCTATTAAATGTTGTAATAGCCTTGTAAATTTTCAATATATTTTTTTTGGTTGGTAAACGTTATCTTACTCTATTATAATACGATTGCACCATAGTTGGAACTGAACGCTATCGAAATTATCCGTCTCGAATTTCAAATTATAATTCGAAAACTCTAATTAATTTATAACTTTATATAATATGTCGTGTAAATATATATGTACACACACTTTGTATAATGGAATATAAGAGAATGTAAGAGTTGACTTTGTCACCCATAAAAAAACTGTCCGTATCGTCCAAATCATCAAACAGATCCGGAAGAGTTGATCTTTTCTGCCGATTGCGCGAGTTTAGTATTTTCTTCGATTAATTCGGTCCTTGAGATTAGTTATCACTGCCCGGTTTGTGAATAGAATAGTAACAAATTAACAAATGTTAAAATCTTTTAAAATCTTATTGAATAATTAAAATTCACAAAAAAACAATAGTTGCCATTTGTCGCCAAAAGAAAAATAAGATCCGGGTGGATACAAATTTACTCATCCATACATTTTTTACACATCCAAATACTATTAATTTCCTTAATTCATATTTGATTAATGTAATATCTTTTAAACATGTCATATCTCTTGCAAATGAGACCACCAAGGCCATCTTTTGGTACATTTGAGTCTTCAAAACTCTCATATATAACAACGTAATTTTAACCTCGTTCGCCTTCATGTACAAGTTGAGGTCACTAGTTGCAACCGGGACTGTAACAAGGTCGCGGATTGGTTAACGAATTATGTACTTATTTTTTAGGGAGATGTAACTGTTTTGGAAGATGCCCCGAGGGATTGTCTGCGACTGCTTGAAGCTGATGAACCTACTTGATTGTAATTCCAGTTAACTTTAATGCAAGAGTGTATAACGCCTACCATTCTAAAAAAAAAACAAAGTAATTTTAATAACTTGAACTAGATCAGAACAACTAATTAAGTTTTATCTTAAAATTTTAGATAGTATTCTAATTAAATAAATAAAATATTAATTTAATCTAACATATGTAATGTACTAAAGTCATTTTTTCTTCTCCTTGTTAGTTTTACCAAACATATTGTGTAATCTTTGTTAAAAATGAATCTGATATATATTTTCATATTGTGGTTCCCCATATACAGCATCCCACTCTCTTAGAAGCCATCGGAGTACGGTTGAGCGTGAATGTGGTAATATCGATGGAACTCTCTAAGGTGATCTTTGAATCAGACTCTCAACCGGTGATTCTAGTTCTACATAAGTCTATTGGGCATTGTAGCGACTTAACAGGAATAATAGAAGACATCAAATACCGCCTATAGGAGGTGGGCGACTTCTCCTTTTCCTTCATACGACGTCAAGCAGACGCAGCAGTTCGTGCCATAGCTAAAGCAAGTGTTATCGATGATCACCATACTATATGATCTTTTCCTATAAAAAAATGGCTTTGCCTGAAAGATTTTCTTTTTTTCCCAAACAGGTGGATTACTTGAAAGTTGAAACCTGTGAAAGAGGTGAAAGCGACGACCATCATTTGTTAACCTATGGCTTTCTGAGAGATCACACCACGGATGGACCACGTTAAATGATATGAGAATTTCCTTTTCAACGCAACTTTATCACTTTTATCAAACAATTAAAAACGAATATAATTGCTTAATGGGGAAGAAGATCACTATTTAGAGATGCCCTTCTTTATATAATTTATCCAGAGCACGCCAGAACTTATAGTGGAGACAATTTATGCATGTAATCTTCCAATAACTCTTATTTATTATTACCTCGTGCATATATTACATCTGTTCATGGTGGATTAAAGGCTTCAACGTTACCTATTTTCGAAAAAATGTATGTTTTGACGCTACCTTTTTAGTTACTTCGATACGTTTAAATTTGTAATCATCTAGATCTAACTCCTTAGAGTTTTTTTTTAGAGTAATACAAATTTACTTATAAAAATATATATTATAGCATAACAGAGCAAAGGCTAAATGTTCTTATACAAAACATAGTTTACTGAAATAAAACAATGGCGATTTAGTTACACCTTTTGTGCAACCTTCCTTTGGAAGTTAGGTTACACTTCTCCCAGTAAATACTACTTCTGTAAATGGTTTTTTTTTGTAAATGTCAATACAAATGACACTTTGCCAATTATTGTACCATATAAACTATGCATAACGATAAAATAATGTCCCACGATGGGTTATAAAAAACGAAGTTGCATCTTATCAATATGTAAGTGTCGCATTTTTTTACCAGCTACGGAATCCCCGTAACTCCCCACTATGTATCATTAATACACACCGTGCTCAACCTGGAGTTGTGGAGGATGACATTTTTTCTTTATTTTTTTAATTTTTAAGTTTAGCATATTAAAAATTTGGGAGATTAGATGATTTTGAACTTTGTTTCATTCTCAAGTAAGTTTGTTTTTCTATTCGCAAACAATGAGATTAGAATTTCCGATCTTTTGAGAAAGAGAGAAGATCCGTTATTATCTTCCTTACCCAATATTATTATTTTCTTTTTGATTGTGCACTCTCAGCATTATGGGATCTTGTAAAGCAAAAATAAAACAGAAGAGAGGCACCCAATATTATTATTATTTTCTTTTTGATTCTGAACTCTGAGCATTATGGGATCTTATAAAGCAAAAATAAAACAGAAGAGGAGGCCTGATATAGCTTGTTAACATGACGTCATCTTACAATAGATAATAAGGCAGCATTCTCAACATTTTCTGAAATTTATAATTTGCGGCTAGAAATTAAGGAATCACTCTCTTGGTTGGCCCACCACAAGGCACCAGTCCAATTCTTGGAATGGAAAAAACCCACTTGCCTAGGAAAAAAGCAACCATCGAATTTTTTATTTTTCTTGACTCATACCCGCTGATATTATTTAACAAAAATCCACAACAAGGGCGGCTCACCTACTCAAACCAAATTTACAATAACCAACACAATGTAGACACAAACAAGAATACAAAGTACAAAAATCGCAAGAAATAGTATAGCAACCATTATTTTTGTTTTCTTTTTCACATATTTCATATTTGACATTAACGTTTCTACTGGTTTTTCCATTACAGTACTTTCTTCCCATTTCACCATCCTATAGACTACAAAGTACAACCCTCCTACCATCACTATAGAAAGCACTAATAATAGCCCTATTTACATATCTGACCCAAAGTAACTTAATGTAAATGCACATCTAAGCAACAAACTATTAACTTATCCTTGAGTCAAACCTAAATAGTACATGCCATCCAGTGATTGGCTTCTAACCCTTTTTTTTCTTTCCTTGTTCATCCCAACTTAAAGGCTAGTGGTTCTTCTTGTATGTACGAACAGCTAAGAAATTGGGGACTAGAATTCTATGATTAGTCCGCCCATTGGGGCTCGATGAGGCATTCCCTTCCTTCGCTTGGCCGTACGGTAACTCGCCGAGGTCGGACTTGGTGTGGATGGTGAGAAGCTCTGGTCTTTGACACTGTCATTTCTGCTTGTCTTGATCTTGAACAGGCCACGGCTGCTGCTACTGTAGGAATCATCCGAGTCCAACACATTCCCTAAACGTAGCGGCTTCTCCTTTTCGAACCCCTTTGATGTCCCAACGATCTGCCAAATCCATAATGTCATTGAGAATGGAACACAACATTTATATAACAAGATAATCAATAGTAACTTAAGGATATTACCTTGCAGCCAATGGAGCAGAAGCGGAAGGAATCGAGGAGGCTGCGTTCGCAGACCTCGCAGGTGTTGGTCACGCCTTTCCCGGGCCTAGGCTGAGGCCTCTCATTGAGGAAGACGACTCTAGCACTGTTGATCACATAGGTTTGGACACTAGAAATGTCAAGGAACTTCTGAATCTCATTCACCCTGATCACATCATGGTACGATGACCTCCGAATCTGTTTGTTTCAAGACAAATCACAATAAGCAAAAGACAATACACATTCTCTACGTTTTGGTGAAAACTTTTCGGATGAGGTGTACCTGGATGGCTCGGTGGTCCTTATGGTGGCTGAGGCAGAGAGAACAGAGAGGACCATTGGTACAATCCAAGCAATACATATTACACTCGTTCTTGTGTGCATCAGCGTGGAGCTTACAATGGACGAAGAAGTTCTCCTTTAACAAGGGCTTCAACCATAGAGGCCACCTAGTCTCCTCCATTGTCTCTCCACCTCCCTATTATTGAGCAAGTAAAACAATCATTATTACATCCAAAGGGCCCTGTCCTGAAGTGTCACATTTCTTTAAAACTACTTTTTATACCACTAATCCGAATTCAATAAAGTTTATGAATTTTGTTGCAAATGAGAAAGGACAACAATGTAGGATGCAGTTACTTACCATGATTCTCTTGTTCCTAGGCTTGATGGTCTCCTGGTTTTCAATAGCCAGCTTGAACCTCTTGTAGAAAAATAGACTACTATGTTATTTCTAAACTTATTTTTCAAGGAACGAAGGAGAGAATTTTTGGATTATAGAGAAGTGAGGAGGCTGGGAGAGAAATTGGTATTCTTGTGCTATTGAGGTTGTTCTTATCCTCATAAAGTGATTAATTAAAGTCATAGTTTCGCAATTATTTATTGCAAAAAAAATAGAAATATCATTCCCGAGCATGAGTCCAAACAAAAAACTTAATAAAATAGACAAAAAAAAGATGTGTTAGGTGCAAGGAACCTCGTTTCCTCTTTTCAGATTATTTCCCTTTCATTTCATTTCAATATTAATTGAGGATTTACATGTACGCCTGGGCCCCTTTCCCAAGCCTTGTTCTTATCGCTTTCTTTAATTCGTCGAACTTTTAATATAAACATTATCGGTGACTCACGGAAGATATTTAGCATGAACAATGATTTCTCTATTTGGAGGCTTGAATATGTTCTTAACTGTGTCGTAATCAAGGAAACTAGTTCAGACTTCAGATATTTCTTTGTACAATATACAAGTCGGTAGGTTAAGTAAGGTTACGATTGCAATCCGGTGATACGAGAATTTTAATATTAAAATTGTAAATATGTACAATTTATTATAACACAGTAAACAGTCAGAGATCCATCGTCCGTTAAAGAGAACGGGCAATCAACATCTTTTTTTCCTATTGGAGTCAACAAATGTATTTTATGGAAGATCCGTAATAGTATCATCTTTCAGCCTGATAAAGTAATTATAGTGCATGACGAGTTGACGAAAGGCCTTAAACTTTGGCATGAGTTTATGGCCGTGAGGGCTGTTGGCTCTACTAATGTCAGTTTGCGGACTTCGCGATGGATTCCACCTTCCTCTGGATTTTTAAAAATTAATGTTGATGCAGGTCTGACCTCGGGCGGTGGAGGGCAGATTGGGGTTGTTGTGCGGGATGATGCTGGTGCTTTTGTCATAGGGGCTTCTCGGGTTTTTCCTAATCTCCAACATCCTACACTCTTGGAGGGTCAGGCGGTGCTTTCAGGTTTAGAACTGGCGCAATTTATGGGCTTTAAAAAAATTGTGGTTGAATCTGACTGTATGCCAGTTGTCAATCTTTTCTCTGATGCAGCTTCTAGCAGGAGTGATTTAGCATCTATTTTGGAGGATTGTTGGAGTTTATTTCCACAGTTCATTCATGCTCAAGTTCAGTATATTCGTCGGGAAGCAAATAATGTTGCGCATGGATTGGCTAAGATGGCTCTCCCGCCAGATCGTGATATGATGTTATTCTCATGGCCTCCGAAATGTATCCAAGATATAATTGCACAGGAGGCTAGCTCTCAGGAAACTAGTTAATTCTGATCTCTTGATTAAGTTTGTGTAATCATGGAGTCCCTTCGACTTGTGCAGTGCTATCGATGGTGCTCTTTTTCCCTATCTGGTTTTTTCCTGTTTTGCGGCAGGTTTTTCTGGATGGGGTTTTTTAATGAGGCCAGCGGCTGTAACCTTGTGTCTTCGGACGAGGGGAAGGGCTCTTTTGTAGGCTCTGTTGTTATTTGCTCGGTTGTTTATTTTGGCTGTTTGGAACCTCTTTGTACTGTTTTATGACCCTGGTTTCATGAATGAAAGTTTCTTTTTCCGCAAAAAACAAATGTATTTTGAATTTTATTGATTTCCGTAAAAATTTTAGTACAATAATCTTTTGGTTCATTGTACTCAAAATTTTTATGGAGTTCTGATTATTTTATTTATAAAAATATCTACTTACCAAAAAAAAATCTTATAGCAGTCTTCTTGCTCTTCCTGTCTTAGTTCCATACCATTATTTATTTATTTTTATTAAAACTTCCATACCATTCGATGTGTCACTATAACTGGAGCAATCAGGTGAACGTCCTGGGACATATGCAACTATTGGCGAAATTGAGACGGAAATGAAACGACAGGCATCTAATTGACCATCCAAGATAATGGCGAAAGAGAGAACAGTCGTCTATCCAACTACTAAATGAGAGAGCAGGAATTGATTACGAACTTACATTATACTAATTTAAGAGATATAGTGACATTATACCAATTTTTAACCAAGATGACAACATCTTGACGCCGAAAAAATATATAAAAGCTGTGAAACCTAGTTTTGTTTCAGTTACTAGTTGACTTAAAGATGGGATGGTAGACCAACAAGACACTGCGCTGGCATAAACGGACAACTGACGATTCCTCTTCCAGAAACACGAGTTTCATGTCTTAGAGACGAAAACGCACGTGTCTTTTCGCGATCTAAGGAAATTTACAAATTTACTCATCTCCCAAGCCTTGTCCAAGTTGTTCTTCCCAGCGTTGCTTTGATCCTCGCTTTTTGACCCAATTTCGTTGAAAGCCTTGTAGATTCGGAACCGCAAATTTGAATAATGATTACCCACAATTAATCGGAAGAAAGTGGAAAGCACTTTAACCACTTCTTTCATGGAATTTCGTGCTTTAACGAAATTCCCTTCTTTAAGACAATTACAAGTTTTGTAATTCCAACTTGAGATACTAGGTCACTACTTTACTTGGCCAATTCAGATACAAGCAACAAGTATCTTACAAGTCGCAATTGTCTTGATGTTTCACCTAATTACCGATAGCTAGCGTCACCATAGTCTTACGTATCGCCATTTAATTGGTTAGCGACAGTTAAATTCACATGGCTGCACCATTTATCAAAAAAAAAAAAAAAAAAAAATCACATGGCTACAGGCTACCCCCGAAGTTGAGAGATCCAATGTTCAATTAAAATGTGTTTAAATTGGGATATGGTGGGAAGGTAATTAATGCAGCATCAAAAAATTAGTAAGGAATCTTATAATTTAAATTTTCATGGATAAAACAAAAATTGTCAAACAGAATAATACTATTCTGATTTCTGAAGTCCATGACATCGACTCATTCAGAATTGAGTTGGATACCATAATTCGATCTGGGCCCAAAAAAAGACAAAGAGCCCAAGACGATCTTTGTTTATAAGGCCCAACTCATCCAAAAAGCTTCAAACAAATGATGGGTAACTTCCTAATATTCACCTACGGGACGTTGAAGCGCGGCTTCCCAAACTACCGTCTGATCGAGGACATATCGTCGGAAGAAGACGGCGCCGTTTCTTACCTGGGAACGTACACGACCGATGTCCCCTACCCGCTGGTCATCGGGCCCAACGGGATACCCTTCCTCGTTGCCCTCCCGGGAGAAGGCCAACGTGTCAAGGGCGAGTTGTACTCGCTCTCGGCTCGAGGACTTGCCCGGGTGGACGAACTGGAAGGGACGACCCGTGGGCACTACGAGAGGTTGCCCGTTAGGGTCGTGAAGACGGAAGGAAACGGCGTCGTCGTGGAGGCCGAGGCGTACTTTGCGGATAAGGCGTTTGGGGAGAGGATGTGGGCCAGGGCCGGGAGGGTTGGGCTGGGCGAGTATGGGCCGGAAGAGGCTCAGGCGTACGTCAGGCCCAATGAGAGGCTCATCGGGAGTAGCTTCCTCGCTGACATCAGCAGGTTTATTGACGAGTGAGACGGTTATTTTAGGACGATTCCGGTGTTAGATTATTAATAGGCAGAAATGAATAATGTTGTAAGACGGTGGGGATGTATCCTGATTATATGTAATGTTGCTATTTTAAAATATCTTTGTATGGAACGTATGGCCAATTTATTATAAAATATGATGATGAGAAGATACTAATAAATACATGATTAATATGTTCTGATATTATATTAAAATACACGTACAACCATCTCAAAAAATTATAAATGTAACCCAAAAATTTATGGTCATAGGTCTTTTGAATATTTCACATGTACAAACATAAATTAAGCCAATATAAATACGACTTGATGTGATTAATTAGGTTGTGTAACCGTGACAAATGATGTAGGAATAGGGAGGAATAATATTTTTTATAAAAACAAGGAGGAATAATAATAAACGACGGGCATATAACAGTCTCAAGTTCGGAAAGAAATTGGACAGGGCTCGCCACTAAATAAGAAAAACAAATGGAGCGGTCCCACTCGAGTGTGACGATCCAAGAGAAAAGAGAGTAGTAGGCTCTTGCATGTGACTTCCTCCCCACTATATACTATACGATATGATTATTCTTATTGCATGCTTAAATATTTTAGGGAAATAATGGTGGCTTGGATTGTTGGTGATAAGGCCAGCCATGTGCCTTAAGGAATTGTGGTCTCTAAATCGCAAAAAAAAAAAAAACCATAATCCCTCGCCAATCTTTTAATTTTGATGGAGCGTAAGACTGCAAGCTTCTCATACATTCTATGTAATATTGCCTTCATGAATAGTTAATTTGTTCGGATATGGAGAAGGAATTAACAACCAAAATGTGTACCTTTTTCTTGGAGTCGTTTGGGTGGCCGGCCAATAGAGGCCCAATTCACTGGTCCTGTTTTCAATCGAATTTTAACTTAATTGTGTTAACATATAATTTAGAAGAATTGCATCTTTCATAATTTCACCTACTGGTTTATTAACTATGTGTGAACTAATTCAAGGAACGTCAATGAAGCACACTACATAAAAATGGTTGGATGGCACCGACTTCAATAGGCCATGATTGTTTCACATGAATATGTAGGAGAAGGTTCATTCATGATGCCCTGTTTTTTAGAATTGTTAAAGAACAATCTCATGGGCATATATTTGTCCATATTTATTAGTATATTGTTGTTACGTGAAACTTTTGAAAATTTCGAATCGATAAATTCGTTATTAGAGTATATGTTGTCGTGATTAGAATTAGAATTTTAAAGTTTAAAAAATATCAAAATAATTAATTCAGAATTTTATGATAATAATTAGCAGATCGAACGTGCTTACAATTATAAATTAGGTGGACATCAATGGTGGACAGTTCAATAATAAAAAGGATGACACTCGGCCAGTAACACGTCAAATAATCTCGTTGGTTTCTATTGGCGAACAAGAAACGTCAAAGCGAAAAGAAGATTTGGGCACGCACCATGTGAAAAGCTTTGATGATTGGATATTAAAGCAACTATTTTTTTGTTAAGTAAAATCAGAATATATAAATTTATGAATCTGCAAACTTAGGTGTTTAAATTTTTCGTACTCGTACGAGGTTGTAGTATTAAAATTTAATTATGACTACATTTTGTGAAAAAACCCTCAGAATAAAAACGAAGTGCTCATGTTTTGATGCGATACAACATTATTGTTAAAGTGTTCAGAAATTTTTTTACTTCATGATACATGTAAGGGGTTTGAATCATAAATTTTCTAAATTTTGATGTAACTAATATATGAATGAGGATACTGAACAATCAATTACAAAGAATGTGTTATTCCTAACTTGGCCTCTCAACTGAAATTCAGCATTCTCAAATTTGTCAGATTTTGACATTTTCTTCGTGTAATTAAACAAGAGCTCATGTTATAACGTTCATTGTCTCAAATATGATAATATTCATATCCATGTTTTCTACAGCAAAGATATGAATTATTTCCACCAAATATAGCTAGCTAGGAATTACATGTTGGCATTAAAATAATCTATATGTTTGGTGCACCAATTTTTTAGTAAGAGCATAGATCCGCAGCCGCAAGTACGTTAATGCTCTTTATTAAGCAACATGAATATGTCCATGCATAATCTTTTAGATTGCTATTCAACTAATTTAAAAACCTAAACTCCGTGTATAACTAATCTGAAATTGAGGAATTTAGGATTGAAATAAAATCTTCTGAGTCAGATGTCACTTGAATTAAAGGTCCATCAGATATAAATTATGCTCCTCAATTCCCTAAGAGCACCATTACAAGTTCAAATGTGGGTGACAGCAAAAGCACACTAGTGAATTTCTAGTAGGCGGTGAGGAGACGAGTGATGTGTATCTATCAATTTAGTTAATTCATTGGTCCGAAATTTAGATTAAACGATGTAATAGTGTTTGAACACACATAAAAATATAATTTTATCACTATTTGTAGTTTTATTCAACTTGAGATTGTGATGATTGGTCTAAGTTAACCAATATGGATATTAACCACTTCTATCTATTTCAATAATTTCGAATTGAAATGTTATGAATTTAGTAAAGTGACTAACTTACAATTTTTATTAAATTGTAATTTTGTACACTAAACATAAAAGATATGACCACCTTAAGTTTAATAAATCTTTTGCATAATGATTTTAATTATACTTGTAAATTATGATAATTAATGATTCTAAATTATATGATGACACTGTCTCAAATTCGACCACTCACATAGTTAGTGCCCTACGCGCTTTTGGACCCATCCCCAACCCTATAAATAGCGAGGCCCTAGAGCTTCATTCTTCACCAACCAAACCACACATACTTCTAAATATGGCAACCAAGAAACTTCTTGTCGGGTTTTTCCTTTTCTTCTTAGGCACTTGCTTCGCCAAGAGGTCTCTTCTTAGTTTCGATTACCATGCCCAACAAGGAGCCCTAGCTCAGGGCTATGCCGGTGGTGGCGGCGGAGGAGGCGGTTCGGGTGGCGGTTATGGTGTAGGTGAGTACGGACATGCAGGCGGTTTCGGCGGCGGAGAAGGAGCCGGTTCGGGATACGGTGGAGCTGCCGGGTATGGTGGCGGAGGCGGTGGAGGCAGTGGTGGCGGAGGCGGTTACGCTGGAGGAGCCGGTGGGTCTGGGTATGGTGGCGGGGCCGGGAAAGGCGGTGGAGCCGGGTACGGTGGTGGAGGGGAGAAGGGCGCCGGCGGAGGCGGAGGGGGATCCGGTGGGGGTGGTGGAGGCGGCGCTGCGGGTGCAGGTGGTGGAGGGTACGGGGGAGGTGAAGGAGGAGGTTCGGGTGGAGGCTACGGAGGAGCGGCCGGAGGCGGAGGCGGCGGGGGAAGTGGCGGGGGTGCTGGCGGTGGAGGAGGGGCCAATGGGGGTGGGTACGGGGGTGGAGAAGGGGCTGGACACGGGGGTGGAGCAGGCGGAGGTGCGGCCGGTGGTGGCGGAGGAGGTGGGGGCGCTGGAGCGGGCGGCGGTGGTGGTCAGCGTGGAGGTTCCGGTTACGGAGCTGGTAACGGCGGAGGCGAGGGCGGTGGCCACGGCGGTGGATATTGAAGATTTATTTATATATAAGTTGGCGACAACACTGTCTTGGAAAATAATGTCAGCCGCGGTTAACGAATTAAGGATGATATTTGTGTAATGCCTGGAAAAAAACAGGCAATTGCGTTTGCAATTATAATTATTAATGCATATAATGGCAACTAAAAAGCCAGATTTATTGTTATTCAGCATTTTGGTTCCGACAAGAGCCGAGAGATGCATGCATGCATGCATGCAAGGTCAAGGACTAAACGCTGATTACTTATTTAAAATGAGTATTGTCAAATCTGTTTTAAGAGATTATTTCTACTATTAATCACTTTGTTGCTTTTAGATTAAATTATAGACGATTTTCAGTTTGCCATGACTTTGGGCTTAATTAGTAATTTTGTAGCGGTTCAACAAAGCAATTGGTAAAGAAAGTGAACCAATAAATTTATTCAATATAATCTTAAAAGAGGTGAAGTGATTGGATGGGAGTAATGTTATTAATCTAGCAAATCCTCAAATGTCATCAACTATAAGCACCAACTCATGTTTATATCTGGACGAATTCTTTCCGTAGTATATCATTATCCGTTGAGTAATTTATAACAGAGTAGGCGTATTTTGGACAAACTGAATTGGATTGTATATAGTAAATAACGAATTCTTATTGATTGAACACACCAAATTAAATTTGTAAGATAACTATAACAAATTTATTTTCTCCTTTCCCACGGGCCGGTATCATGTCTACGTTTTTTTTGGGGAAGTACCATGTCTTATTTTTGTCGGGTAGAACCATCCATGTCTACCATATGACATGAGTTTTCTTTCTTTGGTGGAATATGAGACGAGGTTTTTTCCTCCTCGTGGTATTTATAACTGATCAATGTCGTATCTTTTGTATTAGGTGTTTCATTGCACTCTAACCTTTGATTTGCTACTTTGGGATGATGAGGCTATGTTATTCTTCATTGCAAGTAAATGTTGCCTCTCTTATGCATGGGAGGTTCTTGATTTCAACCATTGAAGAACTTATTTGGTGGGTGGCACGCATAAATTTTGGTTTATAGCCATTTAATATTTGATCGATCAATCCAAATTTGACCTGAATTCTCTTAAATATAGTAAATTTATTTCAACAAATATTCAATATTGATACATTTTAAAAAGTTAGAACTCAAAATCAATATCAAACAAATATTCGGTCATTAAATTGATTAATCTAAATTCAATGTTTGTTGATAAGCTCACATAAATTAACTCAACATCAAACAAACATGGACCACCATTATATAACACTATTATCTCTACACAATCCGCATGAGAAAAAAATCGAAAAAAGGCCGGCTAAAAAGACTCTAGCTACAGTAGTTAGTGGATGGGTTTGCATGCTTTGGTCCATATGGAAGACAGCAAATAGGCAGTATATATGAAGCAACACCACCACCCTTGTAGAGTAGGTATCGAGAGACTTTTAGTCGGTGATAACATCACCGTTGGAACCATACATGAGATTTTCACCTTAGAATACTTGCACGGGGTTGACGCTCTCGCCCCGGTAATTATTGCATGCACTAATTAGAGGCAAGGACATCAACGGAGGATCTGAAAGGTAATATATTCTTGCTTGTCATCGGTACATTTCATGCGACATGTTCCATTGCACGCACTAATTAGGAGCAAATGTATCAACGAAAGATCTGACGCGCGATACATTTGTGTGTCATTGGCCCATTTCACGCCCCGTGCTACGCGGTGCCCCCGTCTGTGTGGCGTGACCGATTGTTCTACAAGGTCTTTTAATAATTTTTTAAAAACTTGTTTTTTCAAAAAAAAAATTATTTTTTATGTTCTATTTTGCACCATTTGTTTGACATTTTTTTATGTTGTTACTAATTTTATAATTAATAATTTAATTGATGTGGATTTTTTTTTCAATTTATGTGGTAAAATATTATTTCAAGACTTTATAAATAGTAATGAACCTCATTTTATTTTGTCTTAGTAATTCAAGAAGTCTTTTTTCTTCTTTCTACATCAATTCTCAAAGTCTATCGTCTTTATATATAAATATTTATTATTATTATTATTATATGGACTCAAATGATATTATTTTCCAAAATTTTGGATCTAATATTGATTTTTCAAATTGTAGCTCAGATTCTAATTCTAATGATATATTTTAAAAAAAATTGAACTGACATAGAGTTGGCATACACACAGAGACACAAGTACGAATAGTTCTTATAGGATCCCTCTAAAGTGAGAAAAATTTCAAAAAAGACATGATTGTGTTCGTTGTCTTAGAAATTGATCGGGTAACTTGAAATTTCACCAATAAAATTATATTTGTGGTAAAAGTAGTGGACTTTTGGCTCAACTTTCTCCCAGTTTTGCTGAGGGAGCAACCCAATTTTTGACCTAAACCGCAATCGAATTAAACGGAGTAAAAAAAAAAAGGAAAAGCATAACCCTTCAAATATTGGAGTGAAAGTACATTATCCTTCATCATATGCGCCAATAACTAGACAATCATAAATTTGCCGACAAAACAATCACAAATCGATAACAAATACGTAAATAGTCTAAATGACCCAGTCGTGGGGAATAATCAGCTGCGGAGTGGGCATGGAAGAGGAGGGTGTTTCTGAAGGGGTGAAATCTCCTTCGTCCATCATCTGCTTCCCTCTTATCATATCCGCCTCTCCATTCTCGTTCATCATCACCATGTTGCATGGTATCCTCTCCGCGAAAAATTCTCTGTTCTTCCGCTGATGCCTAATCATATTTCCGAATATTATTTTTACGAACAAAGATTAATTTAATATTAATTAATCTTTTTTTTTTCTAAAGATTACCTGTCAAATACCACCCACGTTGCATGGAGCCTAGTTATTTTTTCAACAAGAAGCAGCTTCAAAGGAAATCCCATCACTACCTCCTTTTGGGGTACCACCTGAAATTCAATTTGATTGATGAAACTATTTGGAATTAATTTATAATAATTACAACGTACCATATTTTATTACATTAAAATTCGATGTTAGATATAAATTAGCGAACATCGACATCACCGATGTTTTTTTCCATATATCAGACAGAAAAATACCTCGAACCTCTCGCATAAGTCAATCACGGCTTGAAGTTTGAGGAATTTGGGGTCGCTCTTCCAATCGCTTCTCTCTTTTGCCATGAACAATTCATCGAATTCGACAGCCCAAACATCATGCCAAGTCTTGGATGATACTGCCAAAAATGTAACGTAATTTCGTTACAATATAAATTAGTCGGTCAATTAAATCGGATTATATTATTTCGGAAAAAAAAATATAAAAACTATTGGAAACTCACGTGGGAGATTTAGCCAAGGCATGGCTCCAACCAAAGTAACAACGCAGCCGGCAGGCAAAATGTTATTGAGAGCCCACTCGAGAGGCTCGGTGTTGAACTCCTTGAGCCCGTCAAAAACAATGACGACGTGGGTTCCGCCGTTCGTCGCCGGAGGAGATGCAGCCGGCGGCTTCAACGAATCTCCGAGTCCCTGGTTGCTCCGATTAGCCCTTTCCATTGCCCTAATAACGACGTCGCATTTACCTTTTTCACTAGCTCTACGGTAATAGATTGGAGATTGGGAAGGCTTATTGTTGCACCTTCGTTAAATTTTATAGTGACCCATTTTTTTTTTGTTTTTGGAGAAAAGTCCCATGGAAACCTGTAGATGATACCTAAAGGAGCTTTGGACGACAGAAACTAGGGCATTTCTTGGGAAAGGAGACATAATCTTGGACTTAATTGTAGTTTGGAGATTAATAGTTTCGATATCCTTGTTTTTAGATCTACTTATGATGGTGAGCAAGTCTTTAATAATTTCGTCTTTTTGTTTTTGTACTTGAGGTCCATGACAATCATTTTGTATTTTCACTTCACTCCTCACATATTTTATTTTTTGGAAAATTTCATTTTTATATATGTGGTTTCAAATTTTTTGTGTGTGATTGTCCCACGACGCGGTGAGGAAGGAGTCAAGGTAGGTCGGGTTGTAGTCAACAAAGTGGACCTCGTGCGTGTGCTCCTGGAGGGAGCGGACGGGGTTCTGGGGATAGGGGACGGAGGTGTCGAAGAGCTTCACGGAGCCATCAGCGACGGTGGCGACGAGGCAGGAGTCGTAGAAATTCGACCGAGCAAGGTCATAGACACCGTCGGCAGTAGACTATCTCGAAAAAGATTGACCAACCTCAGCGTTTTATTATTTCAGGATTATCGTGCAGAAAATTTGAAATTCCCTTTAGTTTTTGTTCAGTGACAACAAGAAGCCCGCTAACAACCTCGGATCGTGTTCTAACGGATATTTTTGTTTAAATGTACAGAATCAAAAAGAACATACATACTTAAAGAACTGCTAAAAACATAGGGAAATAACATAGAGGGAAAAAAAAAAGCTGTCAAGAACCCATTTAAGAAGTTGCTAAAGAAACAACCAGGAACAAAAAAGACGACGTTCTATATCAGCTGCAACCAACTCCTACCTTCTCTTTTAGAACTCCTAACCTATAGTTAAAGATCGTGTATCTAGACAAAAGTAAGAAACTATACCACTTAGGATGAAACCAAAAATTACTTGAAGTACCCAAGGACATTAGTAGAGAAACGTGGTGTGACAATTAACAAAGCTATCCATCCATCTTGCAGATTCTGAAAGAGCAAAAATACCAATTCATTTGGCCAAAATTTGATGATAGCAAAAACCCGAGAAGTTACTGGCCGGAGAACCCGATTCTACGAGCCAACTTTAGGCGGAGACTATAATATGGCCGCCTATGGCGCCAAAGTTTGGTGCAAAATGTGATAAATCGTCATCTTACGAGGAGATGGTCTTGGTTTCCTTTTTCCATCAAGCCGGCAGATGATTGCAGCCAAAAGCATCATTCTTTCACTGCTAGGCACGCTTCTTGATCCTCTATTGAATACCCTGTTCTCGGTTTTCATATGCTCCCGGGGAAGTGTGTCTGAATCCTAGGACAAGCAATTAAACAACGTTTCCGATCCATTTGAATCTAGTAAAAGAAAATTCCACATTGTAAGCGGTGTTGGAGAGTGTCCACCATTCCTTGAATCAGGATCGATGTGTGATTCGTTTGAGTCATTTAGTACAGGAGGCGAAGAAAACAACTCGGTCTTTTCCACTCCACTAAACCCATCTGATTCTCTGAGAGACGCAGCTGCATCAGCCGTAGGGGTATCAATGTTAAACTCATCACAATTGCCGCCTAGTTGATCAACTGCGAGAAAGATCCCTGCTCCATTTTCTGCAACATCATCCATTGTCTCACTAGTCGAACACCCTTCATGCTCCGTGTTGCGTAAGAAGTCCATTGAAGTAGACTCTATCACTTCCTCGGTGGTTTTGGTATCCGAATTGTCTGCACCACTTGTATCGGGAGACACAGTGTGTTTGCCATAATTCTTGTTATCTAGGACCGACTTTGGTGAGGTGGTCAAATTGCTTAACTCTGGGCAGAGCTTTTGGAGTTCCAACAAACTAGAAAACCAAGGTGTACCCTCTCTTGCATAAAACAGAATGTAAGCTTCTTCAGACAATACTTCTTTTTCTTTAACCTCACTGACCTGCAAAATAAGACAGTGATAACTTTCACAAAAATGGAATAGGCCGATGGCTCCAGCCCGAAGTTCGGACAAAATATGCTTCTGAATAGCCAAATATGCTTGCCAGACAACCCCCAAATATATACTTTTCATTACTAGCACTCTTTTTTACTTGCTGCTAATGTTTCAAATTAGCAAAAATCATAAGAATCTCCCTGAAACATTTGTAGTGTTGGGCACCTATAGTACAGCGACAAGAATGGCGGAAGTATAATGACATGAAATTGAATTTAAAAAATTTCTGAAAAGGAAGAGAATCCGGAACTATTACCACTTCGTCGTCCAATTTGTGCCACTTATCTGGTGAGGACCTAATGTAGCAAAAGTAATGTCCACCAGTGGGCATATATCCACGATGCACCAGAAATCCATAGAGCTGATACTTTATTTCCGCCTGTTGCAGAGGAAAAGGTGGTTCAAAACAAAAGCAAACACATGAATGATACCACATGAAACATAGATACCAGCAACCGTCAAGCGTGACATTCACAAGTATGACAAACAAACGTAGCAATGTCGCATTCTTTTGACCAATTATCTGAACTTACACCGCTATCTCGATGATCTGTAGTGTATGGCTTCAAATCCAGCTCCAGTGGAAACTTCACATGCTTGCGAATCTTCTCAACATAAAATCCATCACTCCTAAACCTTTTCAAATGTAAAGCAGCAACCGCCGGAGTCTTGTCCAGCATAAGCTGCTTGTCCTTTGTAACGTTTTCCTTGCAATTCTCACATGTTGCATCTTCAAGTTTCTCCTTTTCGGTGAAAGATTCCAGAGCATCTTCAAGAGTGTCCGCATCTTCAATCCCCAAGCTCATACCATTCAGGGGCTCAAAATTCTCGGAGCAGTGACCGCAATTACCGCAGAGAAGCTGAAAATCCAAATGACCAAACAGGAAGCAGTTAAAGAGTGTAAAATCTACGACCGCTTCTGCCATGACTTATAAACAGCAAACTGAAACTCAACGAAGTCTCAAGGTTTTACGTGCTTACTTTACTAACAAGACGACCACCAAAGATCTGATCCACGAAGTTGTTTGCTTTGGTTGATGAGCTTGTAGCAGACGAGGTTGATTGCAGAGTGCTGCTCTCAAGTTTATCAAAAAAGCATTGAAGAAATTCATGGGCATCTTCTTGCTGACCCGGACGGAAATAAGAACAGATGTCTAATTTTCCAGTCAAAGAACCAGTAATGAAGAAAGGAAAGGAAAAAACTTCCACTCAACTAAAGATGAAAAAAAAAAGGGTCAAAGGATACTGCGAAGATAATAGCAGAATTTACGAGGCTCCACGATCTTTCCCGAATTAGCCACACAAAGCTCGACATGCTCATGCAAGGTGCAGACAACACAAAATTCTTGGTCACCACCTAAAAGTCAAGTCACACCAAAAACTAAGCTCCAAAATGCTAAACATTCAGCAGAATTGAACAAGCGTTGAAAACCACTGCACTTACAGGGCTCCTCGTGTCTGAAAGAGCGAAGCGCCTTCACGAGGGGGACTGTGTGGGTGAAGCATTGCAAGATGGAGTTCATAAAACACGTGTTACCGAGATTCTCAAGCCCAGCACCCTACAGAAAAACAGCCACGTAAATAACCGTCATTCGAATCAACAAAATAAGAATTAACTCCAAATTCGAAAGGCGGAACAAATAAGAACATACCACCCCGGTCCCCGTGGGGCGAAATTTGTTTCTCCTCTGCCAATGCAGAGGACAACGTTTTCTAGAGGAGGCCCAAAATCGGCTTAAAAAATAGCACGTGCAGACAGGATCCTTCTCTCTGTACTCGATCATCAGCGGGCTGCTGCAGCCGCCGCCTCCAAGATCATCAGCGGCCGCCCCTTCGCCGTCTGACGGGGCCTTATCATCGCCATCGGAACTCTGCGAGGATAGTGATAGGACATCCGAAAACAAGGTCAGGTCGTTTAGGGTTTTAGGAGAAAGATCAGAGCCCTCGGAGGCATACATGTCTAGGAGAGTGGGTTTGTGTTTGGGTTTTAGGAGAGTCCTTTATGGAGAGAGAAATAGAATTGTGTGAGTATTTATAATAAGGGTTTTGGTTGGAGGAGTTTGAAAACCGGAGGGAAAGGTAACCAGAATCATTTAATATTATACTACCCGCCTCCCTCCCATATAGTTCTCTTATCTAATTAAATTATTAATATCAATTAAATGAAGAGGCATAATGGGATTCTAATTTCTACCACCACAATTCCCTCCTACAAATTCCTCATACGCATCTTAATTCCACTAAAGATGGATTTGCAATAACTAATAACAAAGAATTAATCCTCTTTGCTACAATTATGAATAAACAGATTTTCAGAAATCATTGTATTATAATTAACCAAATCATTTCATACAATTTTTTTTATCCGAAAAAAATTAAGACCGCTTCAGAAAAATCCTTCTATTGTAGTTGTGCAAATTATTCCATAATAATTAGACGAAAATCATTGATTCAAACGAACCATTTCATCATAATTTGACAAATTATTTTATCACAATTGACAATTGAACGATGCCGACACATTTTGCACAAATCAACTCAAAAAAATTCGTTTGGTTCCAAACATGAAATGAACAAAAATGAGAGCACACCACAATTCACCAAGTAGAAATGTGAAAGACCTGTGGCACCAAATATTATAACACCTTAATGGTCAAATATTCTTAGTTTTCTATGTCTTCGAGCTGATTTTACATCCCATTACACAAACATCTGCTGACAACTAACAAAACCATTGTCTCTTCAGTTGAATGTAGGCATTTGCCTACATTCGATCAATGTGTGTCGACAAAACTAGAGGATTCTGTCTTGGAGATCGTTCATAAAAGTAGACGCAAAGGAGGTCAGCTTCTTCCCGGTCTCCCCAGCAATGTTCTTGATCGAAGAGATATCCTGTTGTGCCTGAAATATAGTGCCACCGCAAGACGTTCATGTAACAGAAGGTAGGAGAATTGAATTGGAGAAACAACAGCGTATCAACAAGGAGACAATGGAGTGACCTGGAATGACAACCGGTTAATAAGATCACTAGCAGCAAGGTCCACGGAGGACTGATCATTCCCATTACCAAAAAGATCTGCACTGGAAATTGCTGAAGAACCCTGTAAACAAGGACAATGACCTATTAGATATTGAGCAGATAAGAGTAAGAAACACGAACAGTAAGCAGTGACGTGGATGGCCATTGGTGTCGCACAGTAGTGGAGAAAGGTACCATACAAGAACTCAGTTCATAATTCAAACTGAAAAGAGACGTACTGAAAACTTTTGCAGGGAAACTTGAGAATCAAGGTCAGCTATGGTTTGATCCCCAAAAAATTGGGCCGATGAGATTGATTTTGCATTCGTGAACTTCTTCCTTGCTTCATCCGACTCCTGAATCTGATCATAAAAGGTTCCATGAACACCAACCAATGGACCAAGAGAATTGTAAGCAATAAATAAAAGGAATAAAGACTACAAAAACCTCCTAGATTGCTTCACGAAAAAATAACAAAGAAATTTCTCTTAACTACTCTTAGAATTGTTTTGAGTGAATTTTCAAGTTTAGCCTATGCTTAAACTTTCGGGGCTTTCGGATTTGGGCTTAGTTTCCCTCTCAAGCAAAGTTTTTCCGTATTCGCAAGCAGTAGGAAATGCTCTTAGAATTTGACCCACAACACTTGCTTCAAATATTATAAATAAGCTAAGAATACATTTAGGAATCCACACACAAACATCTGCATGGTTGAGAATTCATTAGCAAATCCAAACATGCTCTTATTTGGTTGAGCCATCATAAGTTCATTCAGACACCCTGTCACCCCACTTTCTGAGTTCCTTTAATTTTAAACCAAATGAATTAAGATTTTTTTCCAAGTGTCTCCTAATAACATGTGCACCAAAAAAAGCAAATCTATAAGCAAAACTATTCCACAAAAAATATACAACAAACCTGCACTTTGGAGGAATTTGAGCTTCCTTTCTTTTGATAACCACTATCCATACCAAAATCTGCAAAGAAGCTTGACGACTTTGGTGCAGAAACATGGCTAATCACTTGGGGACCACTAGAGATTGGCTCGGTTGTTTGCAGACTATCTACATACTCGAAACGTGATGGAACAGATGGGCCTGCTTTGGCGGTGTTGTTAGAAGATGTTGGAGCTGGAGGTGCTTGCTCTTGAGGTTTCTGGTCATATAGATTTTCGCTGGGCTGAAAAAGATAAAAAGGGTTAATCAGATGCATAGGAGTAAAGCTCACCGATCACTAACTTGATATTCATGAGAGTATAATTTTCTGATCCATGATAATGCGTGGTATCTATCATTAGTAAGCAAAACAACCTTAGTGGTAAGCTTTCTAGCACCAAGCCCCCCGGTCTTTCCACCTTTTCTGGCACCGATAGGCTTCTTGACAGCATTTGAAAGAACTGTATGAGAAGCCCTAGGAGATGATGTAGCAGCAGGAGTCTCTGGCTTCTCTGGCAAGCTTTCTTTGGGTTGGAGATTGATTTTGATATCAGGAAACGCATCTACTTCTGGCGCCAACTGAGCAGCCACGGGGGAAGGCGGCAGAGGAGGAGCATCTTCGGCCATACTTTTTGCCACTTCTTTGGCAAGTATTTGCCTGTACAAATCAGCAGCTCTGGAAGTATACTTGGCCTCGATTTTCCCGCCATCAGTCCATCCGTGCTGCTTAAAGAAAACCTGAGCACGGTTATTTCCTCCGAATACCATCATCCTCAGTTGCTCGGGGGTCCACGAGTCTAAATTTGTCGACCTGCACACATCAAACATTCAGACAGCTAACTTCCACCAGTTTTCGGCCAAAACTGCTTCCCAAATTTCGGCACTGAGAGTTGTTTCCACCCTAATAAGCGGTTTTGTACTTAACCGAGGAAACTATTAACTTCACAGAGCCAAAACCACTGGCCGGATCTGAGCAAATTATAATAAAATCCACGACACTATCTCCTAAATACCTAATTCAACCGAAGACGCACCCCGTACGTATTCCCTAAGAGCAGCCTCAGCGATACCAAATCGGAGAAATCGAAATCAAATTAGGATTAGAGAAAGAGATTAGGGCAAACCTGACGAAGCTGATGTGGACGCCGAGGCTCCGGTGGACGGCGGAGCAGTCGATGCACAGGAAGATCCCGTACTTCACCGACGCCCACGTTGGATTCTTCGCGTTGCAATCAAAACATGTCTACAACCAAAAAGGACAAAGAAAATTTTAAAAAAAATTAAATAAATCGTTCGAAAAAAACGAATGCGATGTGGAAACGGCCAGATCTGGCTCGGATCCGTTAGCCATACCTTGTTCTCGGACTTGGATTTGAGCTTCCGGAACACGGCGGTCTTGTCGGAGTAATCCGTCGATGACGACGACGACGACATCTTATCTCCGGTCGTTTCGTCCCTCTCTCCCTCGCTTTTTGGCCCCCTTTTTTATTTTTCTCTATTACAAAGGCGACGGAATAGGAAGAAGAGGTGTGTTTTTTGGTTCTGTCGTTTCGACGACAGTCCCCTCCCTTTAAAAAAAACAAGGGAAAAGAATTTTTAAGTACCCTGTGGTTTGCAAAAAAATCACTTTAGTACCCTGTAGTAAAGAACTCTTAATTCGAGTCATACCTCACCAATTTTCTATCACTTTGGTCCCAAAATTACGATATTGCCCCTCCTTGAATCAGAACCTAACCAAATCCAATTCAACCGGACCGAACCCATATTTAATTTAACCCAATGGAGCATAGAAAATAAGATATGACTCGGATTGAACTGAAATTTTACAAAAAGCATCCTAAAAATACACAGGACTTACTGAAAAAATTTCAAAAATTTTAGAGGCCCGGAAGTAATTTCTTTTTTTCAAAGCGCTGAAACTTCGTAAAATCATATAAAATAGAAAATACATCCAATTAAGTTGAAACTTGTCCCATTGGGAAGAATCCTAAAAATACACATGATTTATGAAATAAATTTTAGGAATTTTAGAGGCACAAAAGTATTTCTTTTATTTTTCGAAGTGCTAAACTTTATAAAAGTCGTATAAAATAGAAAATATATCCAATTAAGTTGAAACTTATCCCAGGAATTCTTAAGAACTTCCAATCAATTTAGGAACCAAAATGCATCCCTGGAACAAGTTTCAACTTAATTGATGTATTTTCTATTTTATGTGATTTTACGAAATTTTAGCATTTTGAAAAATAAAAAAAATACTTTTAGGCCTCTAAAATTCCTGAAATGTTTTTTGTAAGTCTTGTGTATTTTTAGGATGCTTCTTGTAAAATTTTAGCTCAATCCGAGTCATATTTTATTTTCTACACCCCATTGGGTTAAATTGAATATAGGTTTGGTCCGGTTGAATTGGGTTTGGTTAGGTTCTGATTCAGGGAGGGGCAGTATCGTAATTTGGGACCAAAGTGATGGAAAATTGGTGAGGTATGACTCGAATTAAAATTTCTTTACCACAGGGTACTAAAGTGATTTTTTGGCAAACCACAGGGTACTTAAAGATTCTTTTCCCAAAAAACAATGAAGTGGGTATCGGAGAAATTATGTGTTTTTTTAGTTTTGATTAGGTTAGATTTATTTCCAGGTTATGAATCTCTGGTTCATTATCAATTAATGTAATTAATTTGGAAGGCTAATAGTATTCGAGAGTTTAAAACAATCCAATTAATGAAGTTCAAATTTGTGAAAATTTTAATCTTATGAGATATTAAGATATTTGGAGATTGAGTTTTACACTGATTTAAATTCCTGAATTTTATGATATGATCTTTTGTTATTAATAACCATCAATATCAATATACGTAATGTCAAATACAATAGAAGGATAATCGTTGCGCAGCGGGTATGTAAATGTTGCGGTCAGAATTATACGAATATTTTTTTTGTGATAATTGTACCAATATTTGAATACACAGCTATACCTAATAATTTAGATATTTGTATCAACAAAAAGAATAGGGAAAAGTACAAAAAAGTACCATGTGATTTCACCGATTTTCACTTGAGTACCTTGTGCTTTTTGAACCGTAAAACAGGTCCAAGTTATGAAAATTTCCATCACGGATCGGTCTCGATCTCCGGTCCGCGAGTTTTTTACAAAATGATGCCGTTTCACATCCTAGGTGGCAATCCACGTATTTGACAACAAATTTTTAATTTAATACCAAACTTTTAACAAAATATTTCAAAATACCCCTCTTCTCTCTCCTCTCCTCCTCCCCTCTGTCTCCTCTCCCAATTAATTAGAAAACTCCAATTAAAAACAACACCCAATTAAATACAACACCCAATTAAACTTTTTACTGTGCTGATCCCAATTAAACACAAAACCCAATTAATTATAAGACTTCAAGACAGGGACGCTTTGTAATGAAGCCGTCCATGGGTCTGGCTCCTCCGTCGACCAACCATGGGTCTGGCTCCTCCTTCGCCCAACCATGGGTCTGGCTCCTCCGTCGTGGCTTGATCCTGGAGCCACTTGATAGTCATGAAGCCGTCCTCGATGGCGGTCGGGAGCCGGTTCTCCGGCTGACTTTGGGAGCTTAGAGGAGGCAGAAGCCGCCTTGTAGAGGTGGAGGTGGAGGCCACGGGCCGGGTCCAAGATGGCGTCCTTCGATAGAACGGAGTTGTCGTGGATGGGGACTTTGAAGCTTGGCTCGGTGGAACGCCATAGTGAGCCGTCGCTATACACACGTAGGATGCCCTGACACTCGTCAACCTCGTAAACTGGCTCAGAGATGATCTTTTTATATTATGTAGTAATTAAGTCCAAGTGTGGCTTGTGATTATATAACGAGTTTGGTATATAATAGGAGAGGAATGTGATTTTTTTACGAGGGTGAGGGAGCTGGGGACTAGTGGGGTTCGCTGCAAAATAAGGGTGGTGTATTGGAGGGTGGTTGGGTCCTTGGAGATCGGGAGGACTATGGCTTTGGGGCGGAGGGATTGTCGACGGCGGGGGAGAGGGAGGAGAAGAGGAGATCGTTCGCCGGTGCGGGAGAAAATCGCCAGTGCGGGAGAAGGGGAAAAGAGTTTAGGGGAGAAGAGTTTGGAGGAGAGAGAGAGGTGGGGAGGAAGGAAATGAGGGAAGAAGAAGATGGTGTTTGAAAAAATTAAAATTTAATCATGTACTCAATTGGTAATTAGCCACTGCCACGCTATTTCTACATAGTGCTCCATGTCAGACACAAAACGACGTCGTTTTGTAAAAAACTCGCGGACCGGAGATCGGGACCGGTCCGTGATGGAAATTTTCATAACTTGGACCTGTTCTACGGTCCAAAAAACACAAGGTACTCAAGTGAGAATCGGTGAAACCACAATGTACTTTTGTGTACTTTTCCCAAAAGAATAATTTAGTAGTCCGCGGAAAAGTCGGTGGCGGGTGGTGGGTTGAGATCCAAATTTTTGGTGCGGTCCGCTGCCAGATGGGCAATAGCAGTTATGAGAAGAGTGTAATCGCCGTCAAATGACCAATTGTTAATTACATGAATTTTCATATCTTAAGATTCGTAAAAAAATATTTCATATCTTATTTAAAATTTCAAAATAATGAGTAGGTGAATCTTTTTCTATCTTATAAATATATTTATTTCATTTATAACATTTGATGTAATATATTTTCGAACATACCTTCTCAAATAAAGCTTATCAGGTTAAAATTTGCATAGACCTAACATTTTCTTCGTGCTCTCAAACGGGATCGTGCGAGTATATGAGTCCATCAATTTGTTAAAGCAAATTGACTTTGATACTATATAGAAATTTTCATGTCTTATTCAAAATGAGTAGATGAATCTTCCTACCTTATAAACATATTCATCTCACTTACAACTTCCCGGTGTAACACATTTTCCAACAATACATTTTAATAAATGTGGCCTTTGATGGATAGGTGCTAGTGTTTTTTGTAATTAGTGTTTACAAATTACATCTTATTTGAATATGGAAAATTTAAAATCTCCTCTTAAAAGTTTGCGATTATTAGTTTTGTCAAATTCTCGATAAGGATGGATAGGTGATAATTCACAGTTGAGTTGAGTTGAATTTATGACTTTTGACGACCGTCAACCAGATGTTTACACAACCCGTCAAGGATTCCACGAACAAGAATCAAGAATGGAAAGAAAAAAGTAGAGAATGGAGGGACATAGAAGGGAATGGTTCTGTTCTTTTAGAATTATCCAAACGTCTACAATGCCCTTCTTGGTTGTGGCGAGGAGCCTCATTGTTAAATCCGGGAGGAAGTAAACAGGCAAACATAAGCTGCACGATAATGTAATTAAATGACAATAAACACTATGTACCTAATGCAGCCTCAAAGATTATACATACTTGTATAAGCATAGCTGCTGGCAGTCACAAATCTGTTATTCAAAAGCAACCAAACAACTGTGGAAATAACCAGTTTCATCTTAGAAACTGCAACTAGATTCACAATCCAAAAAATAAAAAAAAAATAAAATAAAATACTAACTACAACATGAACAAGTGCCAAACAAATGTTGCGCACCACTTTCCAGCACCAAACCACCAGCAATATAACCTTCTTAGAATGGGCTTGGGTATACTCATTGGGACAATACCAACATTCTTATCCTGCCTCATCCTCCCGCCAAAGTTGGATCCAATAACTACAACATGAACATGACTCTTATTAAGCAATGCTTTAAAAACTACTATCTTATAGTGGGGGGAGAGTAACGTGTAGAGAGGGCACATAAAATAGGAAGACCAAGCATTTAACTTCTTTCAAGGAAGTTGTTGACAGTTTACCTAAAGGTAATTTAGCTATTTATCTCTGATCCCTGATTATTTTAATTTCTATGTAATTTTTCTAGATTTTTTCTTTTCCAAAAATCTCAGTATATTACAGTCACGGTGTTGTTGTTTAAGTGGAACTTCGTTAGGAATTTGGGGGAAGAAATATATACATTTAATTGTTTGCCGGGGACAAGGAAGAGGATTTTGTAATTAAATAGAATGTATAATTAGAATTGAAATTCTGTGACATGTGACAAACTATCAAATTGGTTGTAAATTAAAAAAAATAAAAAAAAACTCTTTTTAATACTTTCAATCAAGAAGTCACAAATTTTTACTCAAATTCGATTAAGTTGATTCAAATTGTTTTACAAAGATGAATAATTTATCTACAATTTTGTAATATATGATATTTCTAAAAGTGTGAAATTTACGTTTTTGTATACTGAAGTCAAAAAGGTCGACCGAATATTTTCACACCCCAAATCACACATTTTTAAGATGAATGATGATCACCTCCATCTGGCTTATCTGCACAGAAGTCACAAGTGATATCGGGAGGTGTCACATGTAAGCAGTGATCGATTCTTTTCTCCAACCAAGCCAGTCTTGTCTCAAAACCTAACACACCCATGTGCATAATCCTTGCATCAACCTGGGCCAACTTGGCACAAACACGAAGCAGAATGTAATAATCTGCATGTGCTGCATAAGTGTAAGCACCTTCATCCTTCTTCCTTGTGTATTGCAGGTAATCAAATCTTTTCAGATTGACCCTCGGCGGAATGTAGCAGAATCTGTTTTTCTCCATATCCGACTTCAACATTCTGATGGCCTTATCTTTTCGTCGAGCTTCATCCGAACAACCTCCTCCATGCTGCTGCTCTGACATTAATTGTTCGTCACCATAATAACCTCGTCTTGCTTTCTTGCTTCTTGATAAATTATCAGCATCATCCATCCTTGGTCTAGTCCAGTGAGACACAGAACAATCAGGTGATTGATCATCTCCTGGTATAAAATCCTGAAGCCAAGCAAGATAAAGTCAACACGAATAAAACAGAGAGCCAACAATCAGTTAAGCACAGAAGAGGACAATCAACTACCTCCTTGTCCAGATAGAAGCTCCAGAACTTCTCTATTAACTCCTCTTCATCGTTAGCGCCTACATATGATTTTCCCGATTCAGCAAATGCCACATCATTGCAATACTGAAGGTAGGAACGTAGATCCTTCTGGTATTCTGCTGATACAAAAAAATCAAAGAAGCAAAAGAAGGGGTTGAGTTGACCATCAAAATATATTATGGGCCGGTAAGATGCTTAACAAATAAACAATTTATAGATGAGCAAAGTGCATTACCAGGAGCTTGACCAAGCTTGTAGTATACTGCTTCTAGATGGTTCAAAATCCCTTCCGAATCCATATCAGAATTTCCAACAGCAGAACAACTCCCCGTATGTTCTTCCTCAGAACCATCATCACCTATGCTGTCAACAGGTTTATAACATTTTTTCCCATTCCCCCTCATGATCGAGCTCGTAGAATCTAATCCACTGGCATGATGGCAGGGACGTAAATAATTACTTTTAGACAAACCCTTTTCCCATGTACCAAATCCATTTAGGTCATATAGAATCCTAATAGCAACAATTAATATCGATAACACATATATACGGGTGGGTAGCCGGAACCTATTTGTTGATAGCCACAATTCCGGGGGTAATGACCACTCGTATATTTTACAAGCATGAGATAGGATCTTTTCAGCAGGGAGGGAGAGCTCATTCAGAAAGCGCGAAGCGATTACAGGGAAATTCACTGGAGGCAAACGCAGTCCAATTGTTTCTGCAACAATAGCCGCCATGTATTCCACCTTCTGTGCAGAATCAGACTGACGGGGTCGAAACATAAGGCTCGAACTTATAGGACAGGCGGTCGAAGGCCCCTTGCGTCGGTCGATTTCCACATGAGCAGCGAAATAAGGAAGCTTCCCTTCAAGAGACCACCTGACAATGTCGGTCGGCAGAACAGGTTCCCTTGCCACATGACAGGCCAAAAATGAAATAGCTAAAGTAGAAGATAGCGGAATGGTTTTTCTCAGGCTCATAAACCATAAAAAGGTTGCGCGCTTCCAATTCTTTGGATTATCACTATCAAAATTATGCTTGGTGCCATCTACCTCTCCTGAAACAATAAAGATTCTTAGAAATAGAAACCAGCAGATAGAACAAGGCATCAAGATACAACAAGAAGTAAACATGAACAACAACAACTTGCCAAGATCATAAGTTTATATCAACACAAAAAGCACACAGTCTAATCCATTCCACACACACAAAAAAAATCCAAACAATCCAATCAAAAACACTAAAACGTTATCGGTTCTAGCATAATGCACGGCGTGCAAATAGCAGAAACAGCACAGCAGCAGCCTGCCGATAATGCTAGCGCCACAGAAGCATACACCCCAACAATCCACTCAACCGAAACGAACGGATTGTAACAATCAAATCACTTAAGCAAGCATTCCCGACAATACAGTACGGGATATCACATAATCATAACCAATTCACAGGGGAGGGGACCTGAAGCTGAAGCTTGTTGTATATCGTAATCAATGATGACATTGTCGGTCCAGTGGTCAGTGAAGACGGGGAAGCTGGAGAGGTACCTAAGCCAAACGGTCCCGGCCAACCCCATCACCAAAGGGCTCACCTTTAGCCTCTCCACCAGCGCCCGTGTCTGCATCTGAATCATCAGCTGCAGCCCCATCACGTACCTCTTCCTCGTTGCGTTCCAATACTCCTCCATCCCCAATCCTCCACCGGGGGGACCCACTACCCTTCCGTTTGGGGTATGGGAGCGGCGCGGTTCGTATAGGGGGAAGCGGCCGTTGATGGCGATGAAGTCCTCGTCGGCGACGCCGGTGACGATGATGTCGTCAGCCTGGGTTTCGCACTCCTTGCAGTAGTAGTAGCCCTCGTACTCGTAGAGGTCCATGCCGCACCTCTTGCACTGGCCCTCCATTCTCCACTCACCGACCGCCGACCACCTCGGAAAGTCAGAGCACCTACCACCCTATTTACATCTCCAATCTATGAATTTTTTTAGTTGTTTTCTTTGGGATTTTGTTAAGAGAATTCTGTGCAAAAGATTACTAGAGAAATATGGTGGCTAGGTCCTAAATAAAGTTATCTTTTACCCTCAGCCATATTCTTACAATCTTACTTATATAAAATGGAAAATTAGGTTAAAGTACGGATTTCGTCTTTACTATTTAAAAATTAATTTTGGGTAAATTAGGCTAAAGTTTCTCTACTTTGCTGATTCAACCCTTTTAATCCATGATGTTCTTAAACTACTCATTTACTCCCTCCTTACTATGCATAATCAAAGTTTTTTAGTACCTAAAGGTCAACTAAATTTTTTATGACAATTATACCCTTGTTCCGAAAAACTGAACCATGAACCAAATCTAATTTAACCAAATCGAATAAATTCAAGTCAAACCAATCAAAGTAAATCCTAAAATCAACCATAAAAACCATCTTTAGGAGTACTCTGTCATTGTCATTAGAGTAAATTACCCTCAGATCCCTATCCTTTGCTGAAATTACTATTTTTTGTCCCTCCTGTTTCGAAAAAGATACTTTCATTCCTATACTTTGCTTAAATATTATTCTAAGGTTCCTGGTAACGGTTTATCCGGTAACAAGGGACCTAAAATGACTCTGTTGCCCTTTTGTTAAAAATTAAATAAAATAAAATAAATAAAGTAAAAAATGGAGACTCTCTCTCCGACGCTGCCAAGATCTTGTATTTAATTTTTTTTATCTTTTTTAAATTTTTAACTAAAGGGCAAAATAATTATTTTAGGTCTCTTGTTACCGGAGAAACTGGTACCAGGAATCTTAGAGTAACATTTAAGCAAAGTAGGGGGACGAAAGTCTCTTTTTCGAAACAGGAGGGACAAAATAGTAATTTTAGCAAAGACTAGGCACTTGAGCGCAATTTGCTTGTGCCATTTGTCGTCGGATGGATAAACAGAAAAATCCTCTGACACCGGAGTCTTGTCCACGAAATTTTTATTAAAAAAATAACAACAAAAAGTTGTTACATGATCCAAACAAGAAACGCAGAAAGAGAAAGAGAGAGACCTCATCTTGAGGTAGAAGGTGGAGGGAATGGGAGCGGCGTCGGGAAAAAGATCAGTTAGGTGCAGAAGGTCGAGCCGCTCCTCAAAGTCATTCTGATACTTTGGCCTTCCACTCGGGATCCCTGAAGTCTATCCCCGCCGGAGACGATGTTGATGATTCCTTAACCTCGGTGCAGGCCACGCTTAAGCTGGCAGTGCCGCTATGCCTTTTACTGTTGCCATTCCCGACGGGCCCACAAACCACCTTTTCGACCAGAACATTTGGGTTTGGTCTCTCCTGGCTATACCAGTTATCGTACCCCTTAGTGTACCCGATGAACCCCTTCTTGCCCCTATAGGAAATGACCGATGCCCCTGGTGGTGGACCCTCATGGGGCAATTCCAACAAAACCCAACCAAGTAACTCGTGTTCATCGGGTTGGATCTGAGGATGTAATCGACCTGGAACTTTGCAAATTCAAAAATCTCTTGATGTGTTAGGGACCCTTCAGGGCAATGTAGATTATGGGTCGTGTCGTGGAGGAACGCGAGTAGGTTGCAAGGAGGAAGATGGAGGTGGAGACAGAGGAATATTTACTTTAGGGAGCACTTCAGATCTCTTTGTCAACGAACCTAAGCCTTCCATGCCGCCGCTCTGCTCTAGCAAGTACAACGACTTCGAGGTGCCCGAGTCAGAACAAAGGTTGATTTTAGGTTTTAATTTGTTTGGTTTGATTTTAATTGACTGGTCTGGTTAGATTAGATTTGGTTCAAGGTTAGTTTTTCGGAATAAGGGTATAATTGTCATAAAAAAATTAGTTGACCTTTTAGGGACTAAATGACTTTGATTATTTTGCATAGTAGGGAGTGAATGAGTAGTTTTAGAATAACAAGGATCAACAAGGAAACGCGAGTAGGTTGCGAGGAGGAAGACGGAGGTGGAGATAGAGGAATATTTACTTTAGGGAGCACTTCAGATCTCTTTGTCGACAAACCTAAGCCTTCCCTGCCGCTGCTCCGCTCCAGCAAGTACAACGACTTCGGGGTGCCGGAGTCAGAACAATGGTTAATTTTATATTTTAATTTGTTTGGGTCTGATTTTAATTGACTGGTCTGGTTGGATTAGATTTGGTTCAAGGTTAATTTTTTAGAATAA
>SOPF01028223.1:306184-337659 GCA_012979155.1 Hypericum perforatum
AGATTCAAAAATAGTGGTAGGATACCTGTCTCATCACTCTACGACCTACGACAACCTGAGCTCCCTATTAGCACAAGTCTTTTAGGAAATACGGGGAGAGGTATAGGTATAAGTCACTCACGTATACAGAGAGGCCAATAGATATGTAGACCTCTTAGGCAATATGGGATTATCCCTTCCAATTGGTTGCCATGTTTTTACTAACCCTCCCAATTCTGTACGGCGATTACTTTTAGATAACATTAGCGATGTGACTTTCCCTAGGTCGATTAGTGCTAATGATGTTGGGAATACAGTTGATGTTATAGCTGATAATGCAAGGCCAAATTTTGCGATATCTCAAACGTCAAGGGAGAAATTTCTACCCCGAGGTACTCTTCCATTTCCACATATTTTTCCTACTCGGTTTCCTGTGGTAGGGGTTTGACGAGGCCGGTGGTCGCAACCTTACAAGAGGCCGAAAGAGATCCTTGCACCGATTAGGTTTTTTATTGACAATTTTCTTTAATATATAGGGGTCTCACCCCTCCAAATTTTTTTAAAAAAGATATCACCCAAAGAGACAAGATGAGAAGATAAGCAAAAAAATATAAAATTATATGAAGTGACAAGAAATTGTTACACCATAAACAGAGGTTAAAACTAAAGTTAATAAAATCAATAATTTATAAAGTTAAAGGGTGACACTTTTTTTAGGGAAAAAGTTCACATAAGTATCCTGTGGTTTCAAGTTGTATCAACAAAGTACCGTGTGATGTTAAATTGGTAATCAGGTCCCTTGTGGTTTGAAAAAAACTTCTCGGGCAGGTCCTTGACTGCTACCCGTCCACATGACCTTCAAATTGTTTGATATGGCAGATACATGGATGTCCAATAGGATACGCGGATACATGATAATTACATATTTAGTCATCAATTTGTTTATATTTTTAGAATAATCCATTATTTAAATAACCCATTCGTTTTTTCTCATTGGCCATTGACATCGACCACCGCGTCCATCGAATGCAACAAATATCTAACCAGCAGCCCCGGGTAGGACACCAAATGCCTCTCCTCCACAGTCTCCTTATATGTCCCTGGGACGATTCGGACCTCTCCTCCACCATCGAGAACAGACCCGAGCTCCTTGCTAATCGCTTGGAGCACGGCCACCTCGGGCGTCTCGTCGGGCGTCATCTTTTTAGAAATGAGTCTAAACAGATCCCTGAAGCTACCGTTGAAGAGCTCCGGGCGCACCTCAACGAGCACCCGGCCATTCCGAACGACCAGAACTATGAAGTTGTGGACATTCTTGGTGCCGGGTTTGGTGCCCCATGACGCGAGCTCGGTCATGTGGACGGGCAGCAGCCAAGGACCTGCCCGAGAAATTTTTTTCAAACCACAAGGGACCTGATTAACAATTTAAAACCACACGAGTCTTTGTTGACACCGCTTGAAACCACATGTTACTGTGAAATTTTTTTTTTTTTAGTTCAACCCAAACTGTAAATCCGATTTGTGCATAATATTTTAAAAACAAGTGGCGCGTTAAAAAAAAGGTTAAAAATATAGAGAAAATGAGCGAAGATGTGAACCACGTGCATCTTTGCAGGCGTGTGGGGAAAGTTGTCGTCACCTGAGCAGGGAGGATTGGGTGATATATATTTATTGAGTTACAATATGTTGGATCAAGTCTAGACCATTAGATTAACAGGAAAGTTAATTTTTTGATCCAACGGTTCAAATAGATGAGGGTATTTTTGTCTTTTGAAAATAAAAATTTGAGAAGAAGAAAGGAGGAGAAGAAAGGAGGAGGAGACCCATCGGCGGACTTCCTTCCCTCCCTTCCAAGTGCGTAATATGTAAATATTTGTCTTAAAATATGTTTAATTGTAGTTAGATAATAGGATCTTGGCACGGTTAGGGTAAATATTACTTTTCTAAAAAATAATAAATGAATGACCAACTATTTTCCTTGCAATTTTTTATATCAATCTTGTATCGAAATCACTCTGAATATTTATATAGGTTTGAGTAATATGAGAATTTTAAAAAATTTAAAAATAATTTAACAAATATTTAATAATATTCTATTATACATTTTAATTAGTACAAGAGTAGTACAAAACAACTATAAAAGCTACTAACTTGAGCTCAGAAAGAACGGGCTCAGATTCGGTGGGGACTGTACCTAGTCTTTATGGTGGGGAGGAGAGTATAATTGGTAGTATAGGTTTTAATCAATTACTAAAAAATAGGGAATCATTAAAAAAATTACGAATCCCTTAAATCATGCCACAAAATTAGTAACTACCTAAATATTCAAAAATTAAATCTATAAAATTATGCTAAAAATTAATAAACATCAAAATTAATTAACTATACATCACGTAATCCCATCACCTTCGCCTCCGAACAACCACCATCTTCGAAACCTTCTTCCGAGAACCATCAGCTTCGCCTGTTATACATCTGCGCAAGTTACCAATATTAAAAGACGAATGTATTAATATTAAAGAAAAAAGTATCAATATTATTAAAAAAAGAAGATACCAATATTAAAAGACAAAGGTACCAATATTAAAAAATGAACGTACCAATATTGAAGAAAAATGTACCAATATAAAAAAACAAAACTACCAATATTAAAAAACAAAGATGTCAATATTAAAAGACAAAATTACCAATATTAAAAGACGAAGCTACCAATATTAAAAGATGAAGGTACTAATATTGAAGAAAAATGTAATAATATTAAAAGACGAATGTACCAATATTTGCTACTAGGTAAAACATTCACCTTCCAATAATCAATACACTCTGAGGTGCCAATATTACCAAACAAGTGTACCAATATTGAAGATATGGATTCCGTCCTGGATAACGCAGTCATCTTCTTCACCACCACTCGTTGTTGTGCCTCCATCTGTTTGGGCTTCGTCTTGTCGGAAGTTTCGCTCTCCATGAGGATCACAACATCGTCATCGGAATCTCCAATGTCGGGCCGACACTCTTCTCCTCCTTCCTCGATGGTTGTTCTATCGTTGAGGTTGTCAAGGAAATCCCTAATCCACTACAAGTTGACGTCGTCAGTCTCTGTCGGCAGAGATAGAGAGTCGTTGTCAGAGCTGACGTCGAATACCGCTGCGTTGCCTTATGCTTTATTTGTTTTTGTTGCCTGGGATTGTTTATTTGTTTTCGACGGAGGGTTGTGTCTTTTTCTAATCGAAATTCAATAAAGGGAGGGGCAGCCTTCTAATTAAAAATTGGTGGGGGGAATGGGTTTAATAAAGGATTTTCGTGGTTTTCCGCGAATTGATAAAGGGGGCTTGATTTTGCCTCAAACTATGGGGGAAATTAATTTGGTTAAATAAATAATTAAATATATATTGTTTAATATCAATTATACCCCAACTATTAATAACTGTTAGATTAAACAAAATCTTAATCTAATGGTTAATTAATAATCTCCATGCTTTTTAGTAGTCCCCCCGAATCCAAAGCCCATAAAAACTAATAAATTAGAAAATTATTGCTACACGCTGAAAAGGGTGTGGTATTTTTCTTACATGGGGTTAGTTTTAGGAAAAATAACGAAAAAGGGGTCCTCGGGAAAAGATTTCTTTGTCTGGGGTTGGGGTCAAAACCGCACGAAAAATTGCGAATTTGGTATGTCCAAACTCGCGTTTTTTTTGCGAGTTTGGACCAAATTTGTTTTTAAAAAACAATCCTACTTTTAAAGATTTTCCTGTTTTTAATTTTCCTTTGTTTATTTTTTTCAAAAATTGTATTAAAAATAAAAATAGAAAATCTTTAAAAATATTCAAAAGATATAATATAAAAAATAAAATAAACAAAGGTCTTACGAGAGGAAGAACGAAAATGAAAGAGGGGAAGAGAAGAGATTTTACTATTTTCAATTCGCATTTTTAATTATTTTTTTGGAATTTTTTTAAAAAAATTGTTCCAAACCCGCAAAAAATAGCACGGGTTTGGACATACCAAACCCGCAATTTTTTGTGCGGTTTTGACCCAAACCCCAGACAGGTAAATCTTTTCCCGAGGACCTCTTTTTCGTTATTTTTCCTAAAATTAACCCCCTTAAGAAAAATAGCCAAAAGGGTGGGAAAAAATTTCTTCAACGTTCTCTACCTCCACGGGGTAAGATTGATTACACTAAGTGATTGTCCTCCCACAATTACTAAGCGATTTTTGCGTGAAACTATGGGGGAAGATTAATTTGGTTAAATAAATAATTAAATATATATTGTTTAATACCAATTATGCCCCAACTATTAATAACTGTTAGATTAAAATTTAAAGTCAAAATCTTAATCTAATGGTCAATAAATAATCTCCATGGTCGAAATTACTTTTTAGTAGTCCTCACTGAATCCAAAGTCCAGAAAGAACTAACAAATTAGACAATTACTGCTACACGCTAAAAAGGATGGGAAAAAATTTCTTTAACGTTCTCTACCTCTAGGGGGTAAGATTGATTACACTAAGTGATTGTCTTCCCACAATTACTAAGCAATGGTAATTACAGGAGTCCATACCCTCACTAAATGAGATATTTTTTTTAGTTGAAATAATATATTTTATCCTTGTTAGAATGATATGATATAGTTAGTCTGAATAATGTATTTTTGTTAGTTTGAATATCATATTATTGTTATTTCTATAATCACATATTAATGTTGATATGAAAATGATGTGTTCTTGTTAGTTTAAAAATTGTGTATTGTCCTTGATTAGAAAAATATGGTGTACCTAATCTGAAATGTTGATATGAAAATGATGTGTTCTTGTTAATTTAAAAATTTTTTATTGCCCTTGATTAGAAAGATATGGTGTACCTGTCACGACCCAAATCCGGGCCGTCGACATGGCGCTGGGTCACGCTCTCCAAACCGAAGAGCCGCAACCCAGCCAGCCTCGTACGAACATACATATCGAATCGCGGAAGCGTAACTCATATGCGGAAGCGTATTTCATATATATTACATATACATTACAATATTCTCATACATAATACTTACAAATATTCTTACATAATTCTAAAGTTCAACTTATGTATAACGGAGCGACTCGTCTAAGATCATAAAAGAGTATCATCCAAAGACTTCAAGAAACCCAGAAGAAGACAACGGTTCCTCTCACGATTGAACAGATAACTCTTCGGACATCAAACGAACTCATACTTCGTCACCTGTGGAGGAGGGGGTAAGTACTTGGAAGTACTTAGTAGAGGATATTAAAACTAACCTATAATTAACTAACCAATCACATACATAGACTCAAATTCATGCATAGACAATTGGTGCAAAATCAACATTTAGCACAACACAAGTAATTTAATCATAAATAAATGACAAACTTATAATCATACACATAGGCACATTCCGATCCGAATAGGTATCGCGAATGCCATATCATATTCACATATCATACACATAGACACGTTCCGATCCGAATAGGTATCGCGAACGCCACATAAATGGATGGACTTCGGATAGGTCTAGAATGTGTCACTCCTTCTCACAACACGAGGATACCATATCTTATAGCGCTTTCATAATCAAACTCCGCCGGCCATATCATAATCATAACAAATCCAATGTATCCTCAAAACATGTGCACATGTGCCAACATCCCCGGTTGGTCACGGGTAGGCCTCATCGTCTGCCATCTCACAAATCAACTCACACATATCATACACATATTCATAATGTTCAAAACCATATATTCATAATCCACAAGACTCATATTTATCAAAACCATGCATAACCGAAAATCACCAAATCATACAAAACAAAGACTCACTTTCACAATCCATCATATAACCACATAATCATCATATCAAAGTAAAGTCACAAGTTTATAACAAACAATGTTAGCCAAAACAGAGGTTAGGGATAATATCACCCTACCTTATACCAAGTTGCTCAAAAGCTCTTAAAAACGATCTGTACATTGCTTCACGTTCCTGGATGTTTGGATTCCACAAGACGATCGACTAATCAAATAAAACAACTCTCTTATCAATCTCATCCTTCAAATACAAAGGAAAATAAGAAATCTATACTAAAGTTCATAAACACCAAATCCTCTCACCAAAACTCCAAAACATGCATAATAGTCTTTTCATCTCCTCATCAAAGTCTAAATCAACATTAAACCTCCTCAAATCACCAACCAAATCTCAACATCCACATATGCTCTTCACTAAGGTCTTAACTTAAGATTTTCTAAAATATACACAATAACTCTCTATCAAACACAATCTCTTAAACATAAGGAAAATGGGAATAACATCACAAAAGTCCCAATTTCGGATTCTTATAACAAAATCTTCAAACTTCACAAAGATCCTCAAATACGTCTTCAAAGCAAAGCTCAACTTCCATAATCAATATATCTTCCATTAAAACCTTCAAAATACCTCAAACTCCAAAATCTAAAATCCATAAAAGTTGCTCAAATCATCACATGCTTATATCAACTTCAAGGTAATCACCAGATCTACATTTAATTCTAAAAGACCTAAGGCTAGAATTCACTTACCAAGCTCCAAAATCCAAGAGAAGCCTCCTTTATCTTCTCTTCTTCTTCTTCTCCTACTTCTCTCTCTCTCTCTCTTTTTCTTTCAAATGGGTGTCTACACACTCCACCCAAGTCACCAACATATTTTAATACAAGCCTTTACATAATAAAAGTTGGTCTTTTCCTCTTTTGGCCCTTAACTTCTTAAATCTTCCGAAGTCTCACTTAAACTTCTACCCTAGTCCTAATAAGTCCTTAAATCATGTCTCAATCCATAAAAGTTCTATAGTTCACCACTTCATAAAATCTTCCGATTCCGATAAGGATCGTACCTAAAACCGTGCTCTAAAACCTCTCCAATGATCCCATCAAATAAATCCTCAAATGTCAAAACTTAAATCATCAATGTTGTAGTTCTAGATGTTACGAACATCCTCGAATTGGAATCACTCAAATCGGAGGTCGTACGAGAAAGTTATGGATTTATTTTGAAGGAGTCTGCAGAGGTGCAGCGACCACTGCATTTGTAGCGATCGCTAGGGAAAGAAGTCGAAAATAGAGAAGCCTCGAACCTCCCGAGCACCACATTTGTAGCGGCCACTGTAGGATGCGTAGCGACCACTACATTTGTAGCGACCACTACACTAGTCGAAAATGCAGACTTTTCCACCAAAATTAGCTCGTAACTCAAAGACGAAGGGCTCAGACCACAAAACTCAAAACACGATAGTCGTAGACTAATGTGTTACAAACTTAACCGACTTGGAATCATCCAAATCGGAGTTCACACGTCAAAGTTATGCCTAATCCTCCAAAGGTCGACGTATTCAACACAATAGTTATAACATCTATCAAAACAAAATAACCAACGGTCGGACCGAACGGTCGCGACAAAGGCAAAACTAGCGAGGGTTGTAACAGTACCTAATCTGAATGGTGTATTCTTTTTCTTCCAAAAATCAATATTTTCAAAAATGACCGGAAGATTGACGTATTTTATATAGTTAGTCTGAATAATGTATTTTTGTTAGTTTGAATATTATATTATTGTTATTTCTATAATCACGTATTAATGTTGATCTAAAAATGATGTGTTCTTGTTAGTTTAAAAATTGTATATTTCCCTTGATTAGAAAGATATGGTGTACCTAATATGAATGGTGTATTCTTTTTCATCCAAAAATCAATGTTTTCAAAAATGACCGGAAGATTGACCTATTTTATATAGTTAGTTTGAATAATATATTTTTGTTAGTTTGAATATCATATTATTGTTATTTCTATAATCACGTATTAATGTTGATATGAAAATGATGTGTTCTTGTTAGTTTAAAAATTGTGTATTGTCATTGATTAGAAAGATATGGTGTACCTAATCTGAATGGTGTATTCTTTTTCTTCCAAAAATCAATGTTTTCAAAAATGACCGGGAAATTGACGTATTTTATATAGTTAGTCTGAATAATGTATTTTTGTTAGTTTGAATATCATATTATTGTTATTTCTATAATCACGTATTAATGTTGATCTAAAAATGATGTGTTCTTATTAATTTAAAAATTGTGTATTACCCTTGATTAGAAATATATGGTGTACTTAATCTGAATGGTGTATTCTTTTTCTTCCAAAAATCAATGTTTTCAAAAATGACCTAGAGATTGACCTATTTATGGACGATTTTCGGGTTGATTGGTCTGACCAGTCGGACCAGATTTCATAATTAAAAAATAGATTATAAATATATAGTTATATAGGGCAGGGGGGATAAGTTAAAAACTAACACAAGGGTTTCTGACTTTCTTCTTTTTTCCCCATTTAATCCAAAATGATTCCTCGACTCTGTGTTCTAAAAAATAAACTCACTATTTGAGAGATACAGACAATATCAGCATCATCAATAACGGTACTGTCTTCTTAACTGAATAAAAAGTATAAACTTCCTTTCTATATCAACGTTGGAGCTTCTCATTGATCCAACTATTGGTCTTAAACCATTAATCATCAGTCTCCCTAATAAACATAGTACACAAAGTACGTGTCATTTTTCAATTCCACTTCCCCCTAAAATCCTCCCTAATAGGGACAGGACGGAACCAATTCAAGAACGGTAGAAGGACGACATGAAACCAAACGTGAACTATAACCAAACCTTATACGATAAACACAAATGCAAAGCGAGGTGGCGAGTCCTTCTTGTTAGATAGCCACGGGTGGGGCAGCGAGGAATCGGGGCTGCAGCGGCGAGTCCTTCTTGTTAGACAGCGGCGAGTCCTTCTTGTTTATTTTAATATTGATATCGTTATGTTGGATGTTGTTTTTATCGTTATGTTGAATCTGTCTCTTGTCATCAAATTTGTTACTCATCGTCAAACTTATCAATAGCATCGTCGATTTTGTCGCTAGCTTTAGTGTATAAAGAGGAGGGAGAGATAAAAGGGAAAATGTGATTGAAAACAGGAGAAGGAGCGAAAGAAAAAAAAGGAAGAAAATGGAGAAATACAGTATATGATGAAAATATTCATGGTCAATTATTATTGCAAAATTTCCTTTACCATTAAGAGGAATGACTTTCATTAAGTCATGCCTGTACAACACCTGGCTATTGGAGCCATTCTCGTAGCTAGGCCAATTTAAGAAAGCAAATATATTAATTGTGTTTGTCGATGTACACTTAACCATCGATTAAGATTTGCGAAAACAAAAAGAATCAAATTTAAAAGTCAGCCAGATCCATTCCCGTGTTGGAAAAATCTTCTGTTTATATATATAGAAATATAGAAATTGGATTAACATTGCATATGAAGTATAGAAATTTGACTGAAAGAAAAGAGAATTAAACATTGCAAAGATCTTAAAAAATCTGAATATGATGCAATTATGCATCATGTCGCCATTTGCATGCACTCCGGATCTCAATCTCCGGCACCGAGTTAGATTTCCGATCCGGCAGACTTGCCAAGCATTCTTTAATAATAGATAACTGATTTGCAACAAGTGGAGTTGAGCAATAGCAAGCCATCGTAACGAAAGTCTTCCTCAATCTGAGGTCCAAAACATTTTTCAGCATATTTTGCAAATTCGGTATTAATTTTTTTTTTCAAATGTGATGGGAAATGAATAATTCAAACCTGGTTCCTCTACAGGAAGAGTAGGGATTTAATCACTATATCATTCACCAATACATGGATAATTTGATCTATGTAACTAATACATGAATTTTTTTTTTGTATTGGTCATGGTATTCGGAAAAAAAATCCATGTTTCTATGTCGATACGAGAGCTCCAAATTTTTTAATATCAAATTTGCAAAAAATGTTGAACAATAACACTTTTTAAAAAAGTTGGAGACAATGGGTGAGATATATTTATAAACAACTGGTGATATTTGGTGTTTTTATGTATCTAAATATAACGGATGATGAATTTACGTTAATTAATAATTATTTTTACATTTGGAATTTAAAGTGAACACTTGCAGCGTATCAAACTCTAGATGGGCCAAGCAATTGGATAAAGCAAGCCCAACGGGCCCAAATCGAAAAGTGTAAATATAAAACACATACGCCGTTGCGGGGGACACGGAAAAAAACTTACCACTACACTACAATGATATTGTTGCTTCTCATTTCTTTCTTAATGTATTTATAAGTTGTTATAAGACAATACGATTATGAGACTTTTCTAAAAGTGTTAAAAAAAAATTCTCCAGTGTTTAGTAGTATTCAAACACTAAACTCTTTTATATGAAAAGGAAATACACAAATAGTAGTTAAAACAAGCTAACCATAATCATGTAAAAACCTAAAATGGGTCATTCAAACACTAAATTGGGCCGGCAAGCGGCACTTGTTGGCCGTACGTATGAAACTGAGTCATGGAAATTGCCTGTTTGTACACTAATCGATGTCCGGCAAGGCATTGTTTTTGTCGAACGGGATTTTAGTCATTTTACTAATTTTTTTTTTTTTGGTGATAGTCAATTTACTAAATTGAAGACGAGAAGAGTTGGCGTGTTGGGGAAAGTTGTCGTCACCTGATTCGGTGATGTATGTTTATTGAGTTACAATATGTTAGATCAAATCTGCCGATTAGATTAACAAGGAAAATTACTTTTTGATCTAACGGTCCAAATAAGCGAGGGTATTTTTGTCTTTTGAAAAAAACAGTGAGAAGAAGAAAGGAGGAGAAAGAAGAAAGGAGGAGAAGAAAGGAGGAGGAGACCCATCGGCGGACTTCCTTCCCTCCCTTCCACCGGCGGTTACTTCCTCCACCGGCGGCGCATCATGTCGGTGAGTAATCTCCACCCGCTCCCCGTGGATCCGATTGACTTCCTCTGTTCCATTTTATACGTACCTAACCCTAAACTCCAACTTATACGTCTTCTCCCCGATACGGCGTCGGGTGTAATGTCTCATGTCCATTCGAGGAAGTACACCGTTGGTGTTTCAGATCCAAATAGCTATCTGGATTGCCGTTTAGTTGCTCCTCTTCTTCGTCGTCGTTTACTTATTTTGCTGGTTTTGTCGCTATTCTGCGAGTTGTTAGAAGTAGGGCAAAGTTTAATTGAAGATAAGCTTGCGAGGAACCGACTGATAGATGCTCGGAACGATTTTGTTTGTGGAGTGGATTCATGTATAGAGGAAGAATAGGATGATGTTGCGTGTGGACGAAAAGCATCTTTTTATGGGTTTTACCAGTGATAGAGCCTAATGCAGGGCTTTGCTCTGTGTTTTTTGGGCAGGCAAGAACCATTAAAGTCAGTAATGTTCCCTTGGGAGCAAGTGACCGAGACCTGAGGAAGTTCTTCTCGTTCTCTGGTGATATCGAAAATGTTGAGATGCAAAGGTACTTGTCCTCGATCACAACCTCTCCATCTTCCGGTTGTACTTTCCTTTCCACGAGCAGGCTCGTTCATTTTGATATTTCGTGCAGTGACGCTGAGAGATTTCATTCTCAAGTGTACTTACATCCATTATTATACCCGTAGCTGTGATCTTTCCTCTCATCTCCCTGTTTAGGTTGATGCTCTTCTTTTTTCCGTTTGTTGCAATATAAGCATCCTGATTATTTATACTTTGGCACATCACATCACATGTATATCCTATCTGAAATTTCTGGAGGCGGACTGCTTCGTTGTGTTTTTTTATTGGTCCTGTCCAATTAGTCCATTGGGATCCCAACTTTTGGTGTAGCATTTTACACCTGAAAATGCTATTTTAACATAACGTTTCCTCCCAATTATCAGCTTTTGTCCATCTTTTCTTGTTCTTCTTATTGATAGAGACTGTCATATCATATATACTTGCTGTGTTGAAATCTTCTCGGACAAAAGTTGTCTCCAAATTAGATGCAAACTTATTTCCATTTTGGTTAATAATGTTCTTGAATATTTTTTTATCTTTGTATCTTTAATCTTTCAGCGTGCAACAATTGTTGATCAGTTGATTTCTATAGCCCTTGATTCGGATTACCAACTCCCACCTGCTGCTTTAGCTGCTGTAAGTTTTTTGCAATTGACATTATTTTTTCGCACATGTCAAGTTCCGGTAAACTCGTTAATCTCCATGAAGCAGCAGTAGCTGCTAATCAGAATCCATGTGGTGCTAAATCTGCTTTTCGGAAAGCCGAGGATGTGGTTCGTGGCATGTTTGCCAAGGGCCATATTTTAGGAAAGGATGCTCTGGGTGAAGGCAAAGAGTTGACGAAAAGCACCAGCTGACTTCTACTTCCTCTGCAAATGTTGCTTCTCTTGGCAAGAAAACTGGGTTCACAGAGAAGATGAGCGTTGGCACAATAGTTTTAATGAAGTAGATCAAAAGTTTCAGGTCTCAATAAAAAGAAAAACCGCCAGGAGGCTGGTGGGAGAGCTGATTATCGATATCCTCATCAGGTCGCAGGTCAAATGCCTCCTCCATTTCAGGTGCTTGTCCAACCAGTGGTCCTCTAAAATCGACGATCCGAAGTTTGTGCAACGACATCTAAGTAGTGACTCCCTCCTAACCACTAATCTATGACCTCAAAACTCCGCTACCAATCAGCTGAGGATTTCATCAGTCTTCCCAGAAAAGAAAACTGTCTCCTGCTCCCATTCCACGATAATATGGACTGACAAGTACGTATATCCATTATCGGGTTACTACAATGGCTTGGTCGTTCTCTTCCCCTATTCTGTGTAGACTTCTCCAAAATCGTTATATGGAACTCATTCACTGCTTAACACCAAATACTGAACTTAACTTGCCCCTTGCCCCTTGATTTACCATTACTACAAGCATTCCCATCGATTTGCAGTTTATGGGATTGTGTACAACTTTCTATATGATGATTAGAAACTTTTTAGGTTGTTCCAATCAACTTTTCTCCAATTTAGTGTGTACATTTTCAAGTTTAATAACTGGACACACTACTTTGTGCTTTGCACAAAGTGGATTTTGGTGAGAGTACACGAAAGCATGGTAGCCCATGGTGCCGTGCATTTCATGATTGCTGAGAAACATTCTCTACTCAAGTAAGGCATATTGGCTTGGGATATACACTACTGGAAATGCATACTTGTGGGATTGTATGATTGTGAACTAAATTTCAATTTTTCTCCAGATTAGAAGCCTTTGGGGATTGCCTTTGGGTCTACTGTAATGTTTAATTCCGTAGGGTAGATGTATGAGTATTGGAGAATTATTAGAAGGAGCAAGCGTCGTGGGCTAGGTTTTTTTGTATGTGTTTGCCTACCTTGCACTTCGCTCCCCTTTCGCAGAGGTAGAAAGAGCTTTTATCGCCCGCCTGTTGGACATGTTACAAGTGGCTTGATTTTTAGGTGACAAAATTGACGGGTGACCAAGTTGTAACGTTGTTAATTAAGACGACATTGCTATGAGGTGAATGTTTGTTTGGTTCTGTTCTAAAAAGTTGTCTTTGATGTTCAGCTTATTTGATAAACATTTTTTATGGATGGTTTCCACACTTTTATGCAGGCAAAAGTTAATGATAGAGAATGCCCGGATATGTTATTTGGTATTTTGTCTGCATAAAAGTTGTCGATTCCATCCAACAAAAAAAATTACCAAATAAACTAAACACATCATCAAGACAACTTTCTAGAACAAAAATAAACAAACATTCACTTTATGGCATAGCGTTGTCGTCTTCTCCTACAGAAATAAGACTAGGAACGTCCAACTTGGTCATTCGACGACTTTGTCACCTTGAAGTCAAGACGCTCGTATCATGTCCAACAGGCGGGCGGTAGAAACCTTCCATTACTGCGAGGGCGGAGCGAAGTAGTGCAAGTTAGGCAAATAGATGCAAAAAAACCTAGTTCACGAATCATCCTTCTGCTCATAATTCTCCAGTACCCACCCATACATTCTACGGAATTTAGCATTACCAAAGTAGAAGCAAAAACGATTCCCAAAGGCTTCCATTCTGGGGAAAAAGATGAAATATGTTTCACAATCGGGCAACCCCACGAGCATGTGACTTTTCGCAGCATTGTGTATATCCAAAGCCAATATGTCTTCCTCGAGTGGGAATATTTTCCAGCAGCCTTAAACTATACAGCACCATAGGCAATCACTCTTTTGTTTCCTATCACTAAGATCCACTTTGTGCGACGTACGTCGCACAAAGTCATGTGTCCATTTATTAGACTTGAAGCTGTACATGCTAAATTGGAAAAAGTTTGATTGGAGCAACCTAAACAACTTGTAATCATTAGATAGAGAGTCGTACCCAATCTCATAAACTACAAATTGATAGAGATTTTTGTAGGAATAGTCATTAGAAACAGTTGAAGTTCAGTATCCGATGCTTATAGTGAATGGGTTCCATATAATGATTTTTGGAGAAATCTACGTAGAATAGGGAAAAGAACGTAGTCTTGATGTCTTGGGCATGTCCTTTGGATTAAGGGTCGAGCACTGGAGGGCCATTTGCTTCGCTCCTCTCACGGATTTGGATGGCAATGTTTACAAAATGTAGACTCCAACGATCTTAAATTTGACCAAGGAATTTAGAGATCCTCGAAGCTCTTCAACTCCAACTAAGATATCCTAGTTTGTCTCCAATTTGGGAAGTAATTGCAGTTAATATGAATAATCAAATCTGTGGTACCGAAATTGTTCTTTTTTTCCTTCTAAAAGTCACTTTTGAGTTGCATGACAGAGCAAAAGGTCGGTTGACTATCATTTGAAAAGGGACGGAAGGAATATTAATGTTCAAGACTCTTTATCTAGTGGCATTTGTTATTAACTAGTTGTATATCTTTGATGATTTTTAGGCTGTAATTAGTAGTTACGACACTATTAGTAGTGGCGTTAACACAATCAAAATAATCTTTTGATAATTACGTATAAAAAATTGTAACTCAGGATCGATGTTTATACTCCAAATTGTGATTTCAATTACCCATAGTTAATAAGTGAGATAAATTTCTAATTTATTTAAAATTAAATTTCACAATATATATTAAAAATATATGTATTATTTTCATATGAAGAGAATAAACGCTCTTTCAATAGACGCCTCCGGATTTTCTATTGCTGATTGAGATTGGAAGTTGGAACCTTACTCTAGCTACTTTTTAACCTTATTTTTAACATTTTTTATTTATTTCACTTTAAGAAAATCTGGTCGAATCGGTCGGACTGCACAACTCGATAAATAGACTAAATGTGATTCGTACCAATTATAAACAATTTCGTCACATTCGTAATTACTAAGATGTTGATCTAAAAAATTAGACAATGTTAAGATTGTTAAAATGATTAATTGTGAACCCATTTCACCTAATTAAGAGAAAATATCCTCATGACAATCTTTTTTTTGTTGTAAATTGATAAGGAATCCTGCTTTTGTCAATCAATTTTCGCATTTGAAATCCTTTTTCTTGCATTTTGCTGAACTCATACATACGTTAGTAGTTAATGCCCACCACATGGGCTCCCATGTCGATTTACCTGCCCGAGAGGTGTGGACTGCTGTTTCTTCCTTTCACAAAAAGAGAAGATAGTTTTCAATTCGACTTTATCATTGGTATACATTTTACGCATGTACTCTCCTGAGTCACCATCCACTGTTATTACTTTTTCTTTTTTATGAAAATTATTCATTTTTTGAGTTATTGTGAAATTGTCTATGATTTATTACATATATGATGTTGCAATTTCTTATATCAAAGTACAGGGTGTCCACGTGAAGTCCTGTGTTGAGCCTGTTGACTTGTCCTGGTTCATGATTATATTCCCGAGACAAACTTGTGTTTTATGATCCCTCTTCATGATTATACCCCAAATGGGTAAACTATTTTCCATGGGTCTTTTTCCTTATTATGATTCTTTTAGAAATCTCAAGTGGCAAAACCTGCTTCTCTATCCCAATAATTCCAAACACCATCACCCTCTTTTCTATATATATGGACCTCCACCTTTTAGACCAACCTGCCGCGTATAATTTAGTCGTCTCTCTATCAATTGAATGTTAGCAAATAGGAGGAACATCAAAATGTTCAAATTTTTACATTATGAGATATATTGGGAATCTAGGTGGTTGCATATCAAAGTTTTTCCTACAACGATTTTTCGGAGTACATCCAGCAACAACACGATGTTGCCGGGATTTACGTGTACGCCTCTACACAAATCGTTGTAGGAAAAAACTTTGACATGCAACCACCTATTCGGATATTCTGACGTATGAAGAGATAGCGAATAATGAATATGCCAACTGCCAAGATCCAAGTGGACTCCCACGAGCGCTTGAATGCATACCTAGAAAATCGTGACCTCGACGAAGTCACAACCGTGCGTGTCTCCGTGTCGACACCGTTACTGGAATTCCACAGTATTAGGGATGCAGTTGCCGCAGACGACGCCACCTTGGTTTGGGGAGGTCGACGTCGTGGTTAGTGTCGTAGTTGTAGCAGTTCCATGTTAGTGTTGTGGTTGTGGCAGATCCATGTTAGTGTCGGAGTGGCGATCGTAGTGAGTATTATTAGTTCGTGCGTATGGAAGTTAGTTCGTATGTAATGGGTACTAACCCTACTAGCTGGAGGTACAAAGTTACTATCTTGCTCAATGCAGAGATTGTCTTGTGGGTTCAGCGAGTTACTTTGAGAGGATGATAGTTAATTATTGGAAAGTCTTTTTATCTCTTGCGCTCGAAATTTCTATGTTTTGGTAGATGTTTCTGGAGGAGCAACAAAAATGAATCGTCTTCAGTTAATTCACTGAAAACTTAAATTCTCCTATTAAAATCTGTGATTATTATTTATGGAACTGCATCAGGTGGCAATGTGGCTGTTGCACCAATTTGCATACCAAGAAACCAACTCTGGGAGCCTCATTGCTGACCTCCTTTACTTTATAGCACCCAAATCTGAGACGAAGTTACAGGCAAACCAAAACTTTGGTTTTTTTTCATGTATAACCAAAATTTAAGATGGCAAGTATTACATACACTAAATACTAAGGGCATAATAGTAATTTTTCCTAAAAACAATGTACAATTGCAATTGAGATTTTGTGGCTAACTGAGATGAAAGACAAATCGATTTAATAATATACCAATTTAACTGATTCAATATGAAAATAATATGTCCGATTATAATAAAATAATGTGTTTAGTAATGACCAAATGGCAGGTCAAGTACGATAAAGAAAGTTCATGTTATGACCAAATGACATATATTGTAATGGTATAATGATTGTTCGGTTACCGTAAAATAATAATATCCAATTATGACAAAAAATTGGTACCATAAAAAAAAGTGTCCAATTATGACCCAAAAAAATAACATGTTTGATTTCAATAAAAAAAATAACATGTTTGATTTCAATAAAAAATAACATATTCATTAGTTACCAAATGACATGACGGTTGGGTTGTGATAACACAACATGTGGACCAAATGGTAGAGTTGGTTACTATAAAATGACATAACTAATCAAAAACAATCCGCTACCCTTTTCATATAACACACACCTCAAGGCTCAAACCCACAATTTTTTTTAAGATTAATGATAGTGATCTTTATCATATGTAGAGTTTTTTTAAATAGTATTATTGTTTATAATTAATTACAAAATTAATACCTAAAAATTTTTTTTACGGAACTAGTGTCCAAGCAGGACACTCGAGAATTTTTTCCATGACTTGGATCAAAATACAAAAAATTACCTTGACTATTAAGTCACGAGAAAAATTTCCGGAACGAACACATGGGAAAAAAAATTGTGACTTGATCTCTTACAAATTTTTTTATGTCTTAATACAAGTCACAAAATTTTTTTCCAGAAAAAAACTCCGAAATAATTTTTGTTTGTAAAATTTGAATTTTCTATCTACCAAATCACGGAAATTGTTTCCCCTTTAAAATTTGCCTATAAATTTAGAATGAGAGAACGTTTTACCCTTCCTTCTTCCTTAAATATATTTTTTAATGGCTTTTTAAACAAAGTCAAAAAGATATCAAGCATCAATCAGGCGGGCGCCCTGCGGCTCATGTCGTCGGCCTAGGTTTCGCACTCCTCGCAGTAGAAGTAGCCCTCGTACTCGTAGAAGAGGCGCGTGGCGCCTCACCTCTTGCACTCCAACTCCTCCTCCATTCTCCACTCACGAGAACGACCACCGACCACCTCTGCTGGACTCGGCTCGGTCCAACCAAGTGCAACGTGATAATACAATTATTATTATTATTATTATTGTTATTATTAAAAGTACAACTCAATGGTAGAGCCGAGGAGGAGCTTAATTAATATTAATATAGATAGAGGATACGGATTTAGGAGGTTTAGGGTTTATGGAATTGAACCTAAAAGTTGTGTTAGTTGCTAAGGACTTGGGGGCCTCATGCCTTAAAAAACAAAGCCCACCGGCCTATGTTACCTATTTTCGTTTTATTTGTTAGATAAGGATAATTTAGTCTTTTCCACATAAGCTGATGTTATTTACATAATACATAAGAGGGTGATGCTATAACAGAAATTAGTATTTTCCACATTAGCTGATCCTCCGAATACTTTTTGGTTAAGAGTTGGATAGTGTAAAACCCGAAAATTTCCAAGGAAAACTTGAGGACTTAAATAAGCTTAATAAGATAACTAGGTATTGAAGAGGTAACTTTTCTTTAACCTTCAACTCCCACAACCTCCCCTCAAAATGATGTGACATTGAAATTGCCTCCTAGTCGTTCTCCATAATCACCTCTCTTCTCCTTTGAAGTTATAGTTAACTACTTGGGCCAATTCAAAGTGCTTTTAATTTAAATTCGATATTACGTTTGAGGTAAGTAGAGTTGTGCCTTTCGGGTTCGTTATATGATATGATTGAGGTTAACGTACTATAATTTGTTTCGTGACTTAAATAGCTAATAACTTTGAGCAGCAGATTCCTTCATAGTAAATTGTTTGTTTATTAATTGATTATTTTGGGGTTTATGTCATGTGTCATACTATAATTCTGAGGTTAACGTACAATAATTTCGTTTGTTCACAGTTTTTTTTTTGCCATTAAAGCTATGATCTGTGATGTCCCAAGATTTGATATCTGCTGATTATATTTAATGTTGTGTACTAATTTTTGTCTTGCCGTGAGTATGATCCTTGGTGATATGGCTATGTGGTATCATGCATTGATAATTGTTGGTGTTGGAAAGTCGTGCATTGTTGGTGACATGGACTTGTAAGGTGTACACTTGATCCGGTTGATTTAGTCATTTCGATGTGAATAGGAATTATGGCAATTGAGATTCGATTGTATTGTGATCATGTAGGTCCTATTGAAATAATTAATAGGTTTGGACTTTATAACGATATGGTTAATGCGGTGAGGGTGACATGATGATCTCGATAATAGCAAATGTTACACCTCTGGACTCTGTCATTCGAGGTAAATAATAATATAGAGGAATTAATTGACTGTGCAACTTATTAAGTAGCGAGTTCATCCAAATTCACAAGGTTATTTTCAAGTAACATTAAAAATTAACGAATTGGGTTTGTAATATTAGTTAGATTTTATAGAACTCTAGAAAATCGAATTGAGCCTTACACAATTTAATTTCTTATGCAGTTGATCTCCAACGTTGTAAAATTAACCTCATCTCGAGGATACAAAATGGTGTTGCGGATTAACCTCGTCGCCAGAATAGACAAGGGTTAATTCCTAAGAACTGACTTCATGCCTATCCTCGGGAACTTGATGTCCTCTTGTATACAGATTTCTCTACGTGAACTTTAATATTTAAGTAGTACCATTCCTAGGAAAAGACTCATAATTTTTTTTTTACCGTAGTAAATGTACTAGAACCGTGCATGTGGCATGTACAAAATAAGTTAAGCGTGTCCCACTACAGAAGGATGTACAGATTACAGATCAAGAAGTGCACGTTCTTCGTGCTCAGATTACCCTAATCTTGCTTTTTATTCTATCTTGGCATTCTAATTGTTTATTATATGGTCATAATATTCCTGGTGCAAAATTATTTGAAAGTAGCATTTTCTCGGAGATAATATACATATACTTCTAAACTCAGTATAGTCACAATAGAGTAATACTTGAATAATTAATAAAACGTAACCAAATAAAAATTAAAAAATATAAAAAGTACTGAAATTCTATTCCAAGTCATATGCAAAAATTTTAATTAAAATAAAATATTGTTTAATCACCATATTTTCATTTGTGCTTCAAAAATAATTAATAATATCGTCCTCCATTCTTTTAAACTACTTCATCCCCCGATTTAAGATAAGGTTAGAGATTTTCTCAGAAAAAAAAAAGTTTAGGGATGACAACGATACTGTGGGAGGATATCACCCAAAGAGACAAGATGAGAAGATAAGAAAAAAAATAGAAATCTTATGAAGTGACGAGAAATTGTTACACCATAAATAGAGGTTTAAAACTAAAGTTAATAAAAAGAAATAACTTAAACTTAAAGGCTGTATTTTTATTTTATTTGTAGTTCAAACCAAATTGTAATCCGATTTGCGCATAATATTTTAAAAACAAGTAGCGCGTTAAAAAAAATGTTAAAATATATATAAAATGAGCGAAGATGTGAACCACGTGCATCTTTGCAGGCGTGTGGGCCCCATCTCCATTGTCCTTTTCTTCATAGTTTTCAAAATCGGACTGGAGATCGGACCGGTGGGCTGGCCGATCTCCGGTCAGACCGGTCCGACCGGTCGAATGGTCGGTCGGACCAAAATTTTTTTTAAGAAAAATTCAATTTTTTTATTAAAAAAATTCAATTTTTTTATTAAAAAAATTCTATTTTTTAAAAAAAAAGTTATTTTTTTAATATTTTCCGGTCGAACCGCCCCCGGTTTCCGGTCAGACCGGCCGGTCCGACCGGAAAATCCCAAAATCGCCCGGTTAGTAAGGTACCCGGTCCGATTATCAATTTCTGACCGGTTAAGTGGCCGATTCGCGGTCCGACCGGTCGGACCGCCGGTCGGACCGCCGATTTAAAAACAATGCTTTTCTTGCCGGTTTCCTACTTCCTCACGTTTTTATTACCGGCAATCTCTCTCTCCTGGTCATCACAATGACCTTAACTAATTAACTCATTAATCAATTATATGCGACATCTTATATGAATAATTTCAGTCTTCAGATTGCCAAAAAATAATTCAGATACTTTCTAGTGGTTTGGTCTCTCTAGACTCAAAAGTAGGTTCAGCTGGTGCTTGCATAATTATTTTTCAACAAAAAGGACTAAAGCAGTTTGCTAAATATTCTATTCAGTACAAATATAGATTCAAACATATAAACCATAAAAATATAAGGGTTAATTACTCTCAAGTCCCTGTACTATTGACGATTTTGTAATAGGGTCCCTGTGTAATTTGAATAAGATATAAGGTCCATGTGTTATAACGAAATATTGGCATAAGGTCCCTGACTTAACCTTCGCTGACATCATCAATTTTTTTTTTGTTTTTTTAACATTGAATTGACCAAAATACCCTTAAGCCAAAAATTAAAAAAATTTAAAAAATTTTCTTCAACCTTTGAACAATGATTCAACAAATCCGAATCATCTTCCTCTCCTTTGGCGTAAACTCGTCGAGGGGAACATCCAATCTCGATCCGACCCGTCCGACCCACAACCTCCCCATCCAAAAAACCCATCAGAGCTCCACAGGTGAACCCTGCCAATCCCGAAACCCATCAGCCCCATTTCGAACCACAACTTCTTCCCCTCCTCGACGACGTAGGTTCCGAGCCCCGCAATCCAAGGCTGCGGCCTTCCATTTCCAGCCCATCTTAGTGTAAACAAGCCACATATAGAAACCCCTAAATCGTGAATGTACTCACACGAGGCAGGAGGAAGCCTCACTCGCTTCAACTTCCTTGTCGTTGCGGGGCTGTTTCCGCGCTGAGGAGTTGCTTAAAACATCCTCGCAACCGTATAACCTGAGACTAGTGCACGTGATGTCCGAGTAGTCTACCCCTGATTCCTCTGACTTAGGCGGGAGCTTTCTTATCCTTGTGAGAAGACGGCCCAGATCGGGGAAATCGGACATCAGAGCTTCTAGTTGAGCTTGGTTCGCTGCGAAACCCAACCCCGACCACAACCACCTCCCAATCTCCACCATCCCCACCAAGCCCATCACCACCGCAAGGAAGCTCACCCTCGTCCCCCTCATATTCCTCATCTACTTTGAGGTCGCCGGAGATCACTACGGCGCGGAACCAGTCGTTCAGGCAGCCAAACCCCTCCTCGGCTTCCTCATCTTTCCCTTCATATGGAGCATCCTGACAACGACAGCTTCGTTACTTGGGCTAATCGGGCCTTCGGTCCCTTCTTCGGGTCCCTCGTGGACTCCTGGACACATCAAAGACACGACAGCTTTGGATTTGTTTTTGGTTTCTTTATTTCTGGGTTTCTGTATTTGGATTTGTTTTTGGTTTTTGGATTTGTCTAGATCTCGTAGGTTGATTTCTGAGTTTTTAGATGGTGTTTGGATGACGATTAAGATTGGATGACGATTAAGACTTAGGTTTGTTGTATACTTGTTTGTTAAATCAGATTTAGGAGGCGGAGGATATTGTAATCTTCTAGATTTTTGGATATTAATTTGGTGGTGTTCGTATCATTGTTCAAAGGTTGAAGAAAGTTTTTTTTATTTTTTTTTATTTTTTGGCTTAAGGGTATTTTGGTCAATTCAATGTTAAAAAAATATAAAAAAAATTGATGATGTAAGCGAAGGTTAAGTCAGGGACCTTATGCCAATATTTCGTTATAACACAGGGACCTTATATCTTATTCAAATTACACAGGGACCCCATTACAAAATCGTTAATAATACAGGGACTTGAGGGTAATTAACCCAAAATATAAATATAAATCAATTGTTAGGATTTTGGTTCCGGTCATTAGCAGAGGAGGAAGGTCTCATCGAATATGGACCAACCGTCAAAAAGCAAGGAGATAAATAGGAAACGCGTGAACCTCTTAATTCCATCATTCATTCCATGATTAGTCACTGTCTCCCAGATTATATCAGATATAAGATTAAATTTCGTGGTCCCTCACAATAACGATTCAGGTTCGATTTTTATTCATTTAAGAAAAAAAAAGATTTACAAAAATCTAAAAAGTTATCTTACCATAGTATAGAGATTACGAAAAGAAATTGTTGGTTTTCGCTCAATGGTGGCAGATTTCTTTACCAATGTGACCCGGAAAAGTTCACCTCATACGAAGAACAAATTTCATTTTTGGCGTCGCACATAATTTTATACTATTTGATTTCGGAGCATCAAGAATTAACTTATATTTTGGTTGAGAATCCAACATGACCAGAGAGATTTGTTAAAAGAATTTACCAACTTTTTTAATGAGTATTTTGTGAACTGATTAATTATAAATTTATATCGATTAAATTTTTTGATACTGCATTCTTCAATTTGAATGAATATCTTCTAAGTATGATGCGTCATTTTTTGCTAATATAGTCTGAATCCGAGAAATTATTTTTTTCCGATTAAGTGAACTTAGGATATTCTAACCTAAACTTGACGTACTAATTAAGTACATCCTGATAAATTAACAGTTTTAATATTATTAAATATCAGAAACTTTCATTCATGTTATCATTCGTCAATTTCAATAATAATTTCGTTGGTAAATTTCAAATGTGGAGTCATATCATAAAATATATTTTTGTACCTGAAATTTTTACATACTCGTGTAATTAACAAATAGTGTAAGTGTTGGATTATATATGATTAGAAGTCCAAATGTAAGACCCAAAGATATGGAAGTGAATTCTTTGTGCCACATTGATCAGAACAACTATTTTTTTATTTTATAATGAGAAAATTCTTTATTAGTTAGTAATTACAAGTGGTACCCATAAAGGGAATCAGACTAATCTGAGCACACCCATGCGGCCATGCAACGCGCACAGGCATATACGTGTGCGCATAGACGTGTTGTGGTGCACTTCGCACGCACACATCGCGAAGAGTTATAGTAGTCTTAAAATTTTGAGAAAATTCGGAAAGGTCCGGACAGTTTAGAAGACAAAGCGGTGCGACGATGTTATCTCTAGAAACTTCCAAGAGATAAACGGTGAAGATGTGCATGGCCGGAATGCTCTAGAAAGACTCCATCGTGAAGGAATATGACGGACAAAGGTTCAACCAGAGTCTTAGAATAATCATGAGCAAGTCCACAAAATCATCCAGAAGTTTTCAAAGAGGCACCTAGAGAATGCACAAACTGGAGACCACAGGGATATAACTCTTTAGAAATACTCATGGCCTTTTAGAACTCTAGCCCTAAACATCTATAAATAGAATTATCTCCTTCATTTGCAAACCATCTCAATATTCTACTATATAAGTATTCATTAGCAATAATTGATATTCTCTTGCTCTCTTTTTAAGAAAGTTTTGAGTATTTAAGAGTTCGCACGAAGTTTTGAGATCTGTACTACAACAATCTCAAAAGCACCTTAGTCGTTAGATCCTGGAGATAATGATCGCACCCCATACAAACATCAGCTGCTCACATCCATCATGTGATAAACCACATCGTCCATCAAGCACAAGCGAATTGTCACTAACGCCTTGGCCTCCATCACCTTCCACTTTTGATCCTCCATCTTCTCAAATTTCTTATTCGAGAGCGTGATAATCATCCCTTATTACAAGAAGAGATCTTTGACACGTCTTTGCCATAACCCAAAATTTGACAAACCATCAAACTGCACAAGAGCAAACTTTGCATCGTTCAGCATTCTCACCAACCTTTAAGCCGATACCACTTGTTAAGGAATTCACCAACACGAGAACAAGATCACGCAAAAAAAATGAACACAAGATATAACATAGTTCAACCTAAAGTCTATGCTACAGTAGAAAATGAGAACTTTTATTGATGAATACGAGTCACAAAGTCATACACAACTCTAGTTAACATGTCTTTATATAATATACAATATTTGGAGTCTAAGAAAATCTATCTAGGTCGAATTAGAAGTCCAAAACGAGTCCCAAACTAATTAGAAAAAATTGTCGCAAGAGCATCCAACGGGAACTGACTTCCCAGAGGAGACCGATTTTCGAAAATTATCTCGAACCTAATCTTCTTGCCGCATCCCAACAATTTAGGGTATATAAAATTTAATCTATTTACTAAAAGAATTTCAATAAAATACCACTTGGTTAAAAGTTATTGTTAAGAGATGCTTAAAAAGAGTGTATGTCATCGGTTATCCCCTCTCTATCTAAATATGTTATATTGAATCTCTCGCAAATCATGAGCTCTCTCACTTAGCAGATAAGGGCTGCGGGGACGGTCTCGAGGAACGTCCTGTCCGAAGCACAATACAGTCAATGTTGAGAAATTACTTTTAGACCTCCATTTTGCTGTATCAAAATGAGTGGCCTTGGTTCCTATTCAAGTATTAACAATTTGATGGATTTATGTTTTGCAAACGTAACTTTTCTTTCGCAGTGGCAGAGCCACATAGAAGGATGTGGGGGTAATTGCCCCCACTTAATTTTTTTTTTTTTTTTGATAATTAAGTATATTTTTAACATATGTTTCCATTAAAATTAAAAATTGACCGCCAAACCCAAATTGACTATTTGGCCTTTGCCCCTGATTCTTTCGGTATCTTATAATTGAAAATTTATAAAATACATTAATCTGAATTTACTAGCCAAATAGTGCAAAGGCTGCCAACTGAAAACGATCCAAGGGACGCAGCACGCGTGGCGAAAGCTGACCATTCGTTTTTAGCTACTAGCTGAGAGGGGGGGCCAAGAAAAAGACAGTGAGATCGTCACTAAAAAGGACAACATAAGAAAACAGGTTAAAAAAAATACAAAATCTTACCGAGTGGCGAGAAAATGTTACACCGTAAATAGACTTTTAAATTTAACGTCAATAAAATCATACCATAATAATATTATAAAAAATTTCACCACTGTTATTTGTAGTTCAAAACCAAATTGTAAATCCGATTTGTACATATTATTTTTTTGGGTAGAAAGATGTAGATAATATTTTAAAAACAAGTTGTGGGTCGGAAGATGTTAAAATATAGAGACATGAGAATTGTGAAGGTGTGAACCACGTGCAGCTGCCTTCCGAGTCAATTCGTGTGGGCCCCAGCTATATTGGCCTTTTCTTGCAGGTTTCCTACTTTCCTACTCCATCACGTTTTTATTGCCTCTCCTTTTCCGGTAGGACCGGTACACTCTCTCTCTTACAAACACACTCACCAATTAATTTAATTATTTGCAATATATATAAACAAACTATTACAGCATAAGAGGTATTCCAAAATGCCTCTAACATTGACAGAATTTGTAGAGGCAAAAAGCTCAAATAGTCCTTTTACTTGTCTAAAAAGTGCAAAATTATACTTGAAATTGGTCTACACTATCTCCTATTCTTTTTCAAATAGATCAATTAACATCTTCAAATTATTTTTTTTCACTGGCAACACCTCATATCATCTTACGTGATATCTGTATAATCTTAATATGCAATGTCATCCCTAATTATTTGTAAGATAAAAAAAAATTTCCTACGAACCCTTTAAACCATCACGATGAATAGATATACTGCCTTATTAACTTGCCTATAGGATTTCAAGGAAAAACAATTCTACAATTATCAGATTAAAAAAAAAGTCTTAGTTAAAAAACGACCATCACAACAAATACGAAGGATACAGTACAGAAGACAAACCGTAATGTCTTCTATATTTTTGTGGTGAAATGTGTCTTGTACATTGGGATTGCAAAAAATTGCAGTAATTTTGGAATAATTTCTGTGTCCCACTATTTCTGCCAACTGTTACATTTTACGTCTTCTCCCGTCTGAACTATTCACCATGTTCTTTTAATTATATCTGAAATCGACCAGTTTTGTATTGAACATTTTTAGTTTCATGACTCTCGGACAAGTTATGTATGCAACTATCCGTATCACTTACTTTTGTTAATGGAAAACTATATTTTTACTACTTGAATTAACTCTTATCAATATCTCAACATTTATGAAGTCAATATATGAGTAAGTAATTAAATGTCCAAGGAGGTAGCTATTATAATGAGTTCGATGCTAGCACACTATCGGTGTCGAAATAACTCATAAATAAAGCATGATACTTTATCCCTATAACATAATAGTCAAGAACACATGAAACAACTCCGCTCAAATTTTTCATATATGAATTCAAATATTTACTAAGCCGACAACCTCATATTTAAATCAGTAAAATAATTTGAAATACAACAAAGTTCTTCAATGGATATTCAATATTGTCAATAAGTCAAACTAGAAATATGTTAATTAAACTAAAAAATTCTTGTTGATTCATCCAAATAGGAATATTATTAAACGATAAATATCGTATACGTAATCCCCAACCAAACCAATGGACCAGTTTCGTTTCCGGCGGCCACCCAATTCTCTATTTGGAAGGAAACAAACAAGAGTAATAAAACGCCCCAACCCTGGAGCCCTCCTGAAAAAGGGACAGCCTTAAATTAGAACAAGACTAAGATCCTTCTTTCTTGACAAACTATTGAACGCCCGACGCTTTTACTTCTTGCATGACTCGGCAGTGTGATTGTAGACCATGTAAAAAAAAAAATTATTAATAACTCTTTGTAGTTTAACATGATATTATATCATATAATTAGATTCATCCTAGTTTGGATTAGTCTATATGGTTTAACCAAACAATATGTATAATGGATCGATTATTGACAATTTAAATCTTTTTTTATCGTGACATTTGATCGAGCCCTCAAACCAAATTTATTCGAAGTATTTAGACTCAAGCTTGCAACACATACCTAACCACTACTTAAGTTAACAATAAAGAAATACCTAATTCATCAAATACCTAACCATTATTTAATATTAATCAACGTGGAGACTGAATTCACAAAAAAAATACAGATACTCAAAACACTCAAAGATTTAAAAATCGTAGAAAATTCAGAAAATTATATGAAAAAGACGGATAAATATTCTTTTTTCGTTCAATAACAAAAATATCATATATTTCCAATACTATCAAATACTATTTAGGAATTCTTAAAAAACTATATAGAAATAACATCCTTTCTATTTTTTACTTACCAATACTTTTTTTTTTACTGAAACAACCTTGATATAACTTCGATTTTTTTTAGTCTAGTATTAATAAGTATCCTATTGATAAGTTTGACTAATCTAAATATAAGTCGATATAACTTTTAAAAAAATATCAAAATTCCCCAAGTAAGTATCTAACATGATTGCATTATTATTATTTTTTTAAGTTAAAGGTAAGTACTCGTAAGTTAAAATAACTTTTGGTTTTTTACTTAATTGTCTCACTCAGTGGACAGTAAAACTGAAGCAGAAACAAAAGAGTGGAGGAGGCGCGTTAATAATAATATTAAGTAAGGCCTCCCATCCCAACTAACTCCTCCGTCCACTTGGTTCCTCCCAAACCAAACCACTTAGCTCGCATTTCTCTCCAAAACCAAAACCCCGAAACGCCACCGTTTCTCTCTATCTATCAATCTAGTTAGCTAGCTACCGATATGAACCTGTGGACGGACGACAACGCCTCCGTAATGGAGGCTTTCATGAACACGTCCTCCGATCTGTCGTCCCTCTGGCCTCCCCAACCTCAACAACAACCCCCCGACCTGTCGTCCGGCTCTACCAACAACAACACGCCTCCCCCCTTCAACCAGGAGCGGCTCCAACATCGGCTCCAGTCCCTCATCGACGGCTCCCGCGAGACATGGACCTACGCCATCTACTGGCAGTCTTCGTATGATTACGCCACGTCATCCTCCGTCCTCGCCTGGGGTGACGGTTACTACAAGGGCGGTGACGTCAGCAAGTCTAAATCTGTTGCCCCTTCCTCTTCGGCTGTCGATCAGGAGCACCGACGGAAGGTCCTCCGGGAGCTCAACTCGCTTATATCCGGTCCCGCTGATGAGGCTGCTGTCGACGAGGAGGTCACCGACACCGAGTGGTTCTTCCTCTTGTCCATGACGCAGTCGTTCCTTAACGGGACGGGGCTGGCGGGACAGGCGTTCTTCAGCGGGGCTCCGGCTTGGGTCTCTGGGCCGGACCGGCTCGCTGGTTCGGCCTGCGAGCGGGCTCGTCAGGGGAACGTCTTCGGGCTCCACACTATGGTGTGGGTGCCGTCCGGGAGCGGGGTCCTCGAGCTGGGGTCCACCGACTCCGTTCCGCTCAACGCTGATCTGATCGGGAAGGTTAGGGTTTGGTTCAATTTCAACCAGTCCGACCCGGGCGGGCCGTCCTGGCCGCCCGAGCAGGGCGAGAACGACCCGTCCTCGCTCTGGATCAACGATCCGGAGTCTAACAATAACCATCAAAAGGAGGGAACCATTAATGCTGCTGCTGTTAACCTGGGGGAATCCTCCAACCCGAACCCGAATCCGAAACCTGGTGGCGGGTTTTACAGGAAAGAACTGAACTTTGGGGAGTTCGGGAGCTCGTCTTTCTTCAAGCCGGAGTCCGGGGAGATTCTGAATTTCGGGGAGAGTGGGAAGAGGAGCACTGCTTGTAGTGTTGCCAATGGGAATTTCGGGAAGAAGCAGTCGCCGGGGTCTAGGGGGAGCGTCGATGACGGGATGTTGTCGTTTAGTTCTGGTGTGGTCTTGCCTTCCTCTGGAGGGATGAAGTCTGGAGGAGGAGGAGGGGGTAGTGAAGCGGTTGGGACAACTGGTGGAGGGGATTCTGATCATTCCGACCTGGAGGCATCGGTTGTTAGGGAGGCTGATAGCAGTCGGGTTGTGGATCCGGAGAAGAGGCCGAGGAAGCGGGGGAGGAAGCCTGCTAATGGGAGGGAGGAGCCCTTGAATCATGTCGAAGCCGAGAGGCAGAGGAGGGAGAAGCTTAACCAGAAGTTCTACGCATTGCGTGCTGTTGTTCCCAATGTGTCGAAGATGGACAAGGCCTCATTGCTGGGAGATGCAATTGCGTATATTAAAGAGCTGACGTCGAAGCTGAAGTTGGTGGAATCCAAGAAGGAGGAGCTGGAGGAGCAAGTGGATTCCATCAAGAAGGAGTCTGTTGGGAGAGACTCCTGCTCTTCGGGTCTGGATTCTTCTTCGTACCAAGTGCGTAAAGTGTTGAATAATCATAGCAAGATCAGCGACATAGATATCGATGTGAAGATCATTGGTTCTGACGCAATGATAAAGCTCCAATGCAATAAGAAGAACCACCCGGCAGCGAGGTTGATGTCGGCTCTCAGAGATTTGGATCTCAATGTTCTATATGCAAGTGTCTCGGTTATCAATGAGTTGATGATCCAGCAAGCTACGGTGAAGATGGGAAGCCGGTTTTACAGTCAGGACCAGCTCCGAATATCCTTAATTAACAGAGTCGGGGACCCCCAGGTAGGCTAATGACAACGCTCGTATGATCGTCGGCCGGTGTTAGGTGGTTTCAGACATTTCGAGGCTTCCCGGTAAAAAACGCAGACCCTGTATAATTGTATTGCTGCCTAAGCTGAGGAGTAGTAGAAGAAATGCTATGCTTTCTATGTATGTAAGTTTTTGAGGCTTCTGTCATGTTTAAGATCAGTAATAGCTTTGTGGTGGTGATTCTGTGAGCACCTGATGTAAATAGCAATAAAATGGAAAACCTGATGAATTTACTGGGTTTGATCATTAAATTTAGTAGTGTCATTTTATTTAATCCTTCCACCTTCAGTTGATGGAAAGTTATCACTTGAAGAAACGAACTTGTTTGCATTCAAATCTGAATTACTCGGAACATTTTCAAATATTTCGAAAAACTTGAAGCCTCTCAGATGGACATAAGTCTCCAATTTTTAGCCTCGAGGCTTGCTTGCTTTTATCAGGCTAGACAGATTTGTTTCTTCCAGAAACCATACAGGATATGTAATAATTGATCCTTGCATGGTGACATCCCAAAAGTCGTTTTATTACCCATGTGAGGATTTAAGTGGACTTGGCCGGCGTTGTAGTTGTCTACTTTTTCTCCCATTTGTCGGTAGCTTGACAGCTCTAATTGAACACGTGGGTTTTAGAGTATTTTTAAGTAGCAGCAGCGTACAAGCTCAAAACCTACACTCCATTTTTGTCTGTTTATATAATGGGAACGCTTTGATGGAGCACTAAAAAGGGGTGCCCACATGAGTTTTGAACTTTCGATCACTTTTGCCTCACCTTACTTGCCATTTGTTTTTTTAAGCTAAATTGTAAGTAAAGAATAATATGAGTTTGAATCAGGTATCTCCTTCAAATCATACACAGTCATATACAATAATAGTAGATAGTAATATAATCTTTTTTACCATGTTTTTACTGCAAGTACTATTTTTTAATCCGAGTCATTAAGTTAATCGCATGATTTTAGTATCCTTCTAATCTTAATAGGTGATTCTCTAGTTACTTTTCTCCATTTTTTTTTT
>SOPF01028223.1:351408-372021 GCA_012979155.1 Hypericum perforatum
TCCTAGAGAATTCTAGAACTATGTAGAGATGAGAAGAATTCTCTAGATTAGTGTGGAGTTTTCTAGAGAAGTGTAGAACTCTCTAGAATCTTATAGAGATGTGTGGAATACTCTAGAATATTCTAGAGTTATGTAGAACCTTCCGGAAGCTTATGGAAGAGTACGGAAGGTTATGGAAGAGTGTGGAAGCTTATGGAAGCCTATAGAAGAGTATGGAAGGAGATGGAATGGAGTGGAAGAATGTAGAGATTCCTAGAGTGTGTGGAGCATTCTAGATAATCATTCTCCACCGTAGGATAGAATTAATCTCCACCGTTCATTGAGGAGGTGGAGTAGTATAAATAGGGGTAGGGGGCTTCCTAACCAATCCAAGAGAGAAGAGAGAAGAGAGGAAAAAGAAGAGATAGAGAGAAAGGCTTCTCATAAGTGAGGAAGAGTGAAGTAGTCCCAATTAGAAAGAGTGGAGTGAGAGATACTCGTTCTTTTGTAAACTTCTCTTGTACATTTTAATAAAGACTATTTATTTTGAGTGAGTTTTTGTGTCTTGAGTGGGGTGAGTGTACAAGAGTTCTTTTAGCTCGTGATCCTGGTAAAGGTTGAGCTGTCGTATTTTCCCAACAGATTGTAATCCCTAGAATTATCAATACAATTGAGTATTCTTCTCTTTACAGTGTCAACGTTCACGCTTCTTCGGTGTAGGTTGCAACGCACTGGGCTCTCCAGAGGAAGGTTCCATCTCAGGTTTGTCTGGTGGGAGCCTATGATTCACACGTAGAGCCATAATTCGGCCACTATCCTCGTGCTAAAAAGAGTGAATCGACCAACCTCCACTTTCCAAGTTGCAGTTCCCGGCAAGAGCAAATCGGCCACCATCTGGAAACAATCACTACCGTGTTTGTAATAAGATGGACAACCCGTAGGTCAACCAGGGATTGTTTTGCCAATATAGCTCCTTTAAAATTCCAAAGGCGTCTAAATTCCATTCCCTCCTCCTTTTTAGAACGACACATCTTTTTTCAGCTTTGCTAATGTAGTTTTGGATTGAAGAACTCTCCAAGTATAATCACCTCCGTAAAACTCTGTTAGGAAAACCCAGAGCCATAAGCATCTTAGGCCATTCAATATGATCATAGGTTTTCATCATATTCAATTTCAAGATACATAAATCATTTTTACCAATTCTTTTCTTCTTAAGATAATGTAATAGTACGAAAGTAATTATGTGATATAATATGTTATTATCATAATCATTATTAGCAAACAACAATTTTTCAATTTAATGAAATATAGATTTTATAATTCTATATAAGGTAACGGATATATTGCATTAAAGATACTACTCTTCATTTATATAGGATACGGTTTCTTTTTAGTAAATATTTTTTATTTATGGAATTTATATATTTTATAATTTTATATATGGTAAGAATAAACCACAATTTAGGTAATATACAGTTTTCCAACTACAGAAGAAAGAAATCATTTCCAATAAAGTTCTTCCTATAAATGGAATAAAAATTTTGGATATAAATAAGTCCAACTCTTCATCTATATAGGATATATATTCTTTTTAATAAAATTTATTTTATTTATGGAATGTATGTATTTATAATTTTATTTATGGTAGGAATAAACCACAATTTAGTTAATAAATATTTTCCAACTATAGAAGAAAGAAATCATTTTCAATAAAGTTCTTTCAATGTCAAATCATACACACAAATAAAAAACAATTTAGAGCGTGAGTTAAAATGACTAATTATTATTGTCTTTCCATTTTTTTAGTGACAACAATATTATTCATGAGTGTTAATGGGAGGACATCAATCAATTTTGGAATTCATTTTCCAAAAAAACATGTATATATTCCCAATACTCTTTGGTTATAGTTGATGGCTCAAAGTTCATTTGCTTATCTGCACAAGATGACTTGGGTGTTCATTGTTTACCACCCAAAGGACTTGATTCAACATATGAATTTACGTTTCGTGATTCTTTGTTTAAAACTACGTTATTTCATTGTGGATTTACATGGATATGGAAAGATGCTCAGCAAAGGAATCAGACAGCAATCAAGAAATGCGCTATTTATGAAGCTAACAGAGATCATGACTGTCATAGGAACTGTTCATGGAATGTTACATCTGATGCAATTTGCGCAAATGGATGGCTTCCAAAGAATTTGACATGCCTTCATTTTGGAACTGACGAATGTCACATTGGCTACTAAAGATGTAATATGTTTTATGATGCTTTTTACTATGTTCTTTGCTTGTTATTAGCAAGAAATAAAAGGGGCATGAACTAAGTTGTTTTTCTCAAAATTATTACTTTTATTAACGTTACAGTTTGCATTCATGTCATTGACTCACCCTATATCCAATCAGATAACAAAAGTTTGACATGCAACAAACATATATTTATGACCCTCAGATTTTCTCTGGGCATGTGATTCTTCTAAACTGTTCCCTCTTTCTAAATCTATCGTAATCCTAGAAAGAGTGGGTCAGAAACTTTGCTACCTTCAATACTTCTCTTGCAAATAACTTCAAAAACTATATTGACATAACTATTAGGTCACGGGATATCTGTTTGGATTTCCTTGACTCCTCTCCACGACTACTATGTCTCCAATAACGTTGGAGGAACAATCTGAAAAGCTAACCTAATGGGCAAAGTGTCATTAAACTTTGGGCCTCGTGATGCGCACGTGCCCATGTGATGGGCCTTTTATGGGCGGAGCCCTTCACGTGGTTAAAAAAATGGATCTTTACCATTCCTTTCTTCTTCCTCCTCCCCTTTCTCTTTTGTTGGAAGAAACGAAAAAGTTGGGGAGCTGGTCAATGATCTTGGAATTTTTTTACAAGTTGTAGATAGATGGTCTCGTGGCGGTTAAAAATATGTGCCGTGAACGAAATAATATGACGATATTGTTAAAAGAATTTTGTTATATTTCAAAATTTCTTCTTAAATCAAACTTTGATTATTTAGCCGCGAAAACAAATACTAAGTGGTCTACATAAAAAACAAATCGAAGTTTGCTTATCATGTTGGTCATATTGACCCCAGACATATTTAAATTTGACTGCATATTAAAGAAATTAAATCTTTCATGAATAATAATCACAATTAAAATTAAGACTTATAGATCTCAAAAAATTTAATTCGACGATTATTTACATATTCTAAATCCTAAATACTTGTACTTTGAAAGGAATCCGATTTTGATGTTTTAAATTGTTATACTCTACAAGGATCCAAGGTACACGTATCCTTTTTTTGAAGTTGTGATCTTGGGAATAGACAAGAATTGGTATAGTCGGTAAAGGATCTATTCGTCCATTGATGCACGAAATCCTTACCCCTGGCCAGATGTGAGTTCGCTTTAACAAACCTTTTGACCCTATAAAGGCTATTTGATCAATGTTTGCTTAGACCATCATCTTGGACCCTAATTTGCACGTAATGAACACGTTTCCGAAGACTAGGTTTGAATAACCAACATCATACTAGAAATGAAGTTCATTAGACCGGAGTAGAACTAAACACACTATAGTCAATGTTTGTTTAGGTTGCGTTCTCTCATCAGAAACTGGAATGTGGTTCATTGAGAGAAGTTGGATACCTTACTTTCCCACATGATTAATATACACAGACACACATATGTATGTGCATATATACACACACTCTACTTGAGTATTAACCATGAAAAAAAAAATTAGTCAATATGTCTTCCAAACAAACAATATCAAGATGAAATTTGTACTGGTGTACCTTTGTTTCGTGTCATGAAATAAAAGGTTGTACGATGGTAACGAGTTGGGTGATCTTTAACCTACTTTAATTTACTTTAACATTTTCATGCTTGATAAAAATATAAGATCTTCCTGTTTTGAATCTAAAGTGGTTTGCAAATGGCATTTAAACACATACGTATACAGATTCAATGAAATTCATAGTTCAAATTCTGAAATTGTAACTATAGTATAAAAAACTTACTTTAAAGTGGTTCCAATTAAATAATATAAACACTCCGTGATCCACGGATTGCGCGAGTTTAAGCATCGATTTGAGGTGTGAGGTCTTTTAACAGCATACTGGCTCGTTTTTATATAGTTCAGTGGATAAATTAATACTAACACGCAATTCGACCTTATCCTATACCATTGTTCTGTTTGTTTCCTGCTTGCTGTATAGTTTTGGATGAGCATGTTGATGTTTTTTTAATGATGATTAGTTGGGAATTATCCAAGACGAGGGCTGGTAACATGATTAAAGAATTGGGTTCAGCAATTGTTGATCGAACTAATTTAACTTTCCGAATAAATCTTGCTGGTGTATGGCCTTATGAAATACATGATTCTATTTTTTGGTGGATTGCAATGTTTTGAAACCATAAATTTAACCTTTTTAAACCAAAATCTATTGAGTTCAAGCATTAAGACACGTACCGGTGAGAAACGTATTGGTGAGAAACATTTGTTGGGAACCACTATTCAACAATGGTATCAAATTTCAATCTCAAATAGTTATGCTTAATTAATGGTTTGTATGAAAAGCTATATACATATATTCTTCACTTCTACTCATCCTATCATTACGCAGATGTCAAGTCGATTGATGTTCTTATGTTTTCTTTCTCTCAATCTATCACCATGCATACTCTTCCTTACTGGAACTTTTGCTCCATTTATTAGGATTACCATTTCATTTAGATAAATAAGATAAATACACTATCGCTCATACAGATCTAATCACAATTACAAAATCGATTGTCACATTTAAAAATTTCTCCGTTGAGATTCATGAACACTAAAAACCGTGATAAAATAACTATCTTACATTTAAATCATTAGAATATTCATATCTTACCTAAAATCTTAACATAATAGATAACCGAATCATTCACACTTGTAATTTTGGTCAATCCACTTATTCTTTCATTTTAATATTCTCTTCAACATAAATTGTGTTCTAATGTATTTAATTTTCAAGTACTTATATAATTAGTTGTTAGAATGTTGATATTCTACCTAAAATTTTAACATAATAAGTAACTGAATTATCTACACTTGTAATCTTGATCAATCGAGTTATTATTTCCAGTATGATATTCTCTCCATCATAAATTATTTTTTAATATATATAATTTGCAAGTAATTATGTAACTGGGCATGCAACTACTTAACCTAAAGAATAGAGGATACGTTACATTTTCAGGGTAGAAAGATCCAAGCAGAGCGAGGAAGATAATCTAGTAAATGTCAATGAATTTCGAACTAACTGAACCCTAAATCTTGTGGTTGTCTCATCATATAATGATTGGTTTAGATGGAATAAATATCATCCGAGGTTTAGGCACTTCGTTATCCAACTATGTATTATTCAATACTGAAAAGACATAAAGAGTATATTGTAGAAAATATTAATTTTATAATCCTCGCACACGAACCACAAATCAATTCATAAAATAACGTTCACCTAAAGCGTTTTTTCAGTTCGCTATTTGTTTATGAAAAAAATGAAGCTGATATTTTATTCTAATATAACCTTTTCAACCTAACTAATAATGAAATGTAAGGTGGTTAAATTTGTATACCTCTGTCAGTTTAAGATTCATTTGATGTACCATAAAATGTAAATTGTATATTATGAGCTATGCTTATGATATGACAGATTTCATGTTGTAAAGGAATCTATCCTGTCAAGCACCAAGCAATAATGGTCTTTAACTTTTATAATCAAAGTTAAATGCGACAACTAGTAAGCACTTGCATAATTAGCAAACAACTGTTCTATCTTAGTTTAAAAAATATTTAATTCAAATATTTGAAAATATAATAATATTAAATATATACTATGTGAATACAATTTAAATATTATAAATTTGTTCGAATGTAAATTGTTTGATTAAATGTACCTAGAAATACAAGATAGTTAATAAAAGTAAAAGGTGACAGCGACTCTGGAAATCGCGATGTTGTTAGTAGCAATGGGGCAAATAATTTGGTGGCTTAAAGTAGTCTTACATGTTTAATTATATTAAGCTGGTGGATTTGGAAAGTTAAATGAGTGGGGCCTCTGGAACTCAAACATGTTTAGAGATAGTTAATTACTTCTCTTACGTCCGACGAGTAGGTATTATTGGCCGATCACGATGTTATCATAGAGATAACCAAATCGATGCTGACATTATTTTAAATGGGAAACGACAAATTTGCCCATGTACAGAAACTCCATTGGAGCAATTACTGGGAAGAATCGGATACAGCGGGTCTAAATATTGAATTAGTGCCTCAAAAATTAATTAAGCCGGTCAATTCGGTCCAACAATAATGATTCCCGCTGATCACGAGTAAATTAACTAAATCGGTATAAAAATGTCAAACCATTGATTATCCGGAGGATTAAAAATAATATTTCACCTCTCATCCGACCATCTCATTGAGTCATTGCCTTTTAGTGGTGAATATTGATATTTAAAATGAAAATTGCCATTAAAAATGCTAAGAATTTAAATATATAAAACTGGGATCAACTAGCTTGAGGAGGAATCCATGGCGACAATGTTTGGTAAGATCGTGACATATTTTGATTCTGACGTTCATTTGTATCCCAATGTTTTCGTAGAAAAATGGCAAATTACTTCCTAGTCCCTGGTCTTAATTGAATTCTCTTATCTGGTCTCTTCTTTCTCATAATGATTTAGTCGTACCTGTATTTTGAAAAAATATTGGTTTGGAGTCTCTGATTGATTTCAGAACCTGTTTTTTCATTTTTTTGATATGTGAAATGACTATTTTACCCTTTCACAAAAGACAAAAATAACTATTTTGTTTTTTTGTGAAGGATAAAAAAGTCATTTCACATGTCAAAAAATAGAAAAAGTGACCGATTTTGTCGGTAGGAACCTCACACAAATATTTTTTCATAAAACATGGATAAATTACTCATTTATGAGAAAAGAAGGATCTGATAGGAGAATTATGTTAAGTACAGAAACTAGAGGGTAATTTGCCCTAAAAAAATTGTATCCCAGAAGCCATCGAATCATTAAACCATGGTTTATTTAAAAAAATAATTATTAAACCATGGGATGATCAATTACTTATAAATAGCACCACGTAAACCAGGACACGTGTCTGAATTGGTACCTGCAGATGACAAAGACGAGCAATTCATCCTTCAACCTTTGTATCCCAAACGAATCAAGATTAATGGATTCGATAAAATCGGGTTCGAAACTAGGTAGCTCATAGCATCACATTCTCCTGGGAGAGGGCCCACCAATGGCCGGGAATAAAGGGAAATTGTATATAAATTTTGGGCAATAATTCCAGTCAAAGTCTAACCCAACACGCACCCATGTCTGCCTCTCCTAATTCGTACGGGCCACATCCTCCCCATCTTTGCAAGAAAAGGAGAAATAGCTGAAATTTAGATGATAGGGGTCATTGACATTTGATTGAGACATGAGGTAGATTCGAAGGTTGACACACTTGCTATCTGTAGCTCACTTTTTCGATACAATTAATTCAGTTTGACATTGAATAGGATTTGTCATTACAAAATATTTAAATATTACAGTATTTAAAAAAAATTGAATTGCAATTTTTAGTTAAAATACTATTCCATCGTGTTAATGGTTTATATTTAACCCAATTTTTTAAAGTCAATAAATTAATAAATTTTTAGTACTTATAAACAAATATGATAATCTTGAAATAACTAGTATGAGTTTCTCAAAAATCATTTTCAAATAAAATTAATCAACCAAAATTTGTGTGGATTTTGACGTCATTATGTGTGATAAAAGATCATGCAAAAATAACAATAAGTTTAGATTTGTTCAGTATCATATCATATTAAAATTTTCATATTCACCTCAAAACATGAAAATAATGAATTGATTAATTTTTCACAATAAACAAATGTGGACGCGAGAGTCGGTGAGAATTTCAAGGACGGATCGGGTCTTATCAAGAACCAAGTGATGGGGCTCGCTTAACTCACTGCGTCTCTGTTTGTTTCCAAGGAGTGCACCCGTGGACTTGGCCTTTTCAGGCACCAAAAGTCTCCCAGTTTTCATGCGTCTCTCGGCCCCTGTCCAAGAATACGGAAGAAAATATATGCAAAATAGTATTCGAAAAAAGGTTCACATTTGGTAATTAATGTGTGCTAACGTTTAAAAATGGTCAATTATAATTTGATTCAAAATATACCGAAAATGGTGACAATTTTGTGAGGGTGGGGATTCAGGCATACATCCTGGTCCATTATAGGTTTTTGCTTGTGCCCTAGGGCTAGGATAAAGCGAAGTACTCTTCTTTTGTCTGGACCTCAGTTGTTACTTGTTACCTGCTCAGGACAGGGAAAGTACGTTGTACTAAAGTGCGAATTTTCATGGAAGTGAAGTTTAGAGATTTTGTGCATGCTCTCCCCCCAATCACTTCTTTATTTTGGGAAAGAAATGCCCCACGTCTTCTCTGTTCTCCTCGGAGAGATACCAAACCCCCCACGTCTTTTCCTGAATTTTATTGTACCATATTTGCATTTATGATAAGATCTTCTTGTACATATATAAATGGAAAACTCTATCTTCGATAACTCTTTATCGGATGAATGATAAAGTGATTTCCCTGGAATGTGTTGAGCCGAAATATTACAACATTATAAAGTTTCTAAAAAAAATTCCAAAAATATTTTAATTGTAAATAGCTAGAATGAGGAGTATTTTCAGAGAAACTGGAATGTGGAGTTTGTTTGGTGGTTTTGTGCTGTGGTGGGAGGGATTGGATTTAGTCGGAAGATATCTATTTCGAACATTGGAGTGAAGAATATATATATTTTTTTTTTCACAAAAATGTTAAAGGACATGGACTATAATGAAAAACAACTCGCACATGAGTGAAAATCACCAATAAGCAAGTATTGATAACTAAGCTTGCCGATATTTTAATGCTCGCTGATCTCACTAAATGATTCCACAGATAAATATTGATTTTTTTTTGCATAATTTGTCTTTACTTAAATGCACTCTAAGCAATTTTTGAGAAAGTCATTCATCATTATCATATTTCCTATCATGAGTGTTTATTTTGGGGTATTTTTAAAATGTGTATCGAAAAAATTGTACACTTTGTTGACATAGATAATACCAATCAAAACAATTACAAACTTCAAACAGTACATATACAAAATATCACGATTTACTTAAACACAAGTCAATGACTACATATAACTAGGACTTATCATCAATTATCCATTCATTCCAAATTGTCCATAATAATTCTTCCACTCCTTACTAAATTCATAGCCGTGGTGGGAAGAAGAGAGGTGGTCAGTCCCCCCGGGATTGAAGGGGAGCAGCGTGAGCGAGGACGAATAGAAGAGACTCAAGAGAGAGATGATAATCTGAAAATTAAATAACAATGGGAAGGGCGAGCTATTCCCAATGGAAGTGATTGCCTCGTGGCCGACAGCTATTCAGTGACCTTCAAACTCGTTACTCTGTTTGTGTTTTGACTTGATAACCGCACGTGATCCCCTCTTTCTTCTCAATAACTTTCTGGCCTCATTTTTGTATTTTTGATTGATAACATTAAACCAAGACCCGGATTAGTATCGCTAAAATCTAAAAAAGATTCAAACTGCAATTGTTTTCAGTATACGTGGAAGAATTTTCACCACTTAATACATGTTGTGGAATAAAAAAATTGCATGATATTTTGCTATTATTGGGATTGTGTAAAAAATAAATAGATTTAAAAAAATTCGAGATCAAAATTAGTCTTTTGAGTTTGTTTTATCATCAACTCCTACGTATAGATGCCCTAATAGAAACGCTGATAATGTATTTGAAACAAAGATATTTCTTTTCTGTTAAGTAAAGCCTTTTTTAATAAGTATTATGTTAAGTAAAGTTGACAATGTATTACTCCATGGACCTGTAATCATGTCAACAACTTAATCTACTGGTCCAAGTATTTTCTCTTGCTACTCATAAAATCACTGAGAATATAAAATAGAAGCAAACTAACTCATGAGGTCATACTGAATTACACCGTCTTACCCTATTTACGATTTTTAAAAGATTTTTATTCATAAAATTCCATTTTTAAAAACATATAGATTAAGTGGAACCGCAGTAGAAGTAAGTCAAACGAAAATGAAAAGGACAAAGGTCGCGTATAAAAAAAATCTTAGCCAATTGTCTGCGTCTAGGATACGTGGATCCACGAATGGATTGGACATTTGCGATTCCCCTTTGAGAACCCATTACCCTTCCCTTTGTTATTCAGCTATTTTTAAATGGTGGGTCCTTCTATCTGATGAAGATGAGACCAAACGGGAAAACAAATCCAATGTTAAATGTGACATAACAATCGACTTTTTGTAGAGATTTAATGTTCACAGAATGTAACTTTTTTTTAGGGTTGTCCGAACTCCAGAGAATGTAAATATGGATATTTTACCATATTCAAATAAATATATACATAGAAACCTATGAAAATGTAATTTTTTAATGAGTACCAGAAATTTAATTTGGATATTAGTTAATTGTATGCTTGATTCTTTTAGTTACCTGTACAATAATAAAACTACTGTCATAGTAATCTTCTTACTCTTTCCGTGCCTAGGCTTTTTTCAAATAGTTTTTCTAATGCAATGTTTTATCGACGATCCTATTCTCTTGTAAAAGAGTTTCACCCCTTCAGTTGTAAATATTATATTAATATCATTTCACTTACCCAAAGAAATAGTGCATAGTTTAGTGTGTTGGTAAAGTGAGAGTCGGGTATTCATCTCTATAAAGTTCATTTGAGGTAATTTACGGAGATTATTTAATCAATGAGTTGTGAAGATATAAATATTCAAACACTAACAATTTGGTGTCACGTAACATTCAACAATGTTTTGAATTTTTGACAGCCATTTTCTCCCAAAACGTTGGGTTACATTACTTACGCAATTATTATTATGCGGAAGTGAAGGATTACCAACTAACTAGCTTCAACATGTGAAAAATATAGTTTCCTGTGACTGTTCTTGATTAATAATCGAAACACACAATCTAGGCTCGTCTCTCTGTCGGCCGCAATTTCGTTTGATGTATTTTACATGAAGCAAAATATAATAGTTGTCCCGTACAATTATAGATAATTCATATACTCTAATCGATCGAGAACCATTGGAGACAATTATCAATCTACTAAATATTCCTACTTCATGAAAGTGACGAAAAGCTCACAAGGGCTAGGAAAAATGGGAAACCAATCAATAAAATACTATGATTTGACTATTTACTGGGATATATTTGACTTTTTATACATATTTTATACCTCAAATAATATCTTGTTTTCAGGCATAGATATCCCAATTTTATCATTCGCTTATATACATATATATATGTATATATATGTACATACATATATATACACACATTGTACGTATATATACACACATATGTGTGTGTGTGTCAATTTTCCAACCTAACCTTTACCCATTACCAATTCAGCTATATAATATTGTACCATTATCTTTTATGGTACATCAACTCTCGTGCCATATAAATAAATCACTCGTAAAAATAAAATAAACAAATAAATAGAATCTGACAAGGATATTTTGAGCCAAGTGCAAGCATGAATCGAGTCCCGCAAGTGCCAAAAGCAAGCGGCAACAATCGATGGTCCTTTCCTTGGGCTAACTGATAGCCTCATAAGGTTGAATGCTTTCTTAAATAGCCGACATGGAAAATATTTTAAAAATTAACATCGCCAGGAAATTGAATACAACATTAATAAACTATCGTGCATAACTTTTTTTGGGTTCTCTACTTGTTGGTCATCCGAAGCAGCCTTGAGCTACTAATCTCTGTTTTCCACCCAAAAAAAGCTACTATTCTCTGTTCTTTTCCTTGTAAGATCATTTCCCGGAAATTGTCTTATACATACGAAATTAACGAAACTCCATTGGAAAAGTCACATAGTAAATGGCATTTTTCATTTTCCTTGATTGATATTAATTAACTATTTGTCTTTATTTTTTTTTTCGGCGTATCCAATAAAGAATCTGTATAAAATCACAAAAGACGATAATATTTTACTTAAAAATTTGTAAAGTTTGACGAGATTAATTAGTTTGGATAATATAAGTGATCAAAAAAATATATGCCGAAGTAAATTTATGTGATTAGTCAATTAAGTAACTAAATCACATTTTTAGAAATGCTTATTTTAATTTGTGAGTGATATTTTAAATTAACAAATACTTAAATTATTTTGTGACAGGTATTTAATACCTTTATTTTTTAAAAATACTTAAATCAATTTGTGAGAGTGGAGTTTTAAATTAATAAGAGATTTTGAGGTAGAATTTTAAGAATATAAAAAGTATTAAATCTTGTAACATTTTAAAAATTATTGAACATGAAATTAAATTAGCGAATTTAGTAATTATTTAGATATCTAGTGAAAAAAAAATTAAGGAACCAGTGGCCTACCTTTGGGATATTAAAATATGAAAGGCACTAATATAAGGCAGAGTGTGAAGGCCATCGAGCTAATTGGCTGTTATGGATCGCACCTTTCCTTTATTTTAAATGGTATGCTCCGAAGACGAGCCAATGCCCTCGCTAGTATTCACCCAACAGAAACGTTTTATGTGTGGTTCTTCTATTCTTATATTTCAGCTGGGCCAAAAAAAATCCCATGCATTGAATTCATAGTTTACCATGTTTTCAGCATCTAAAAGGTAGATCCATGTGTTTTGACGCATTAATTACCAAATACGGTTAATTATGGATCTTCGTTATTTGAATGTTTGTTGGCTTATGACTTTTTGAACTAATAAACTTTAGTTATTCAAAATATAACTGTAAAAAAACAAATGATGAAACTTATTATAGGTTACGAGATTTGTTGGTTTATGATATTGTATCGTGGATATAAGTCTTACGATATAATAATTGACACATGATTGTGGTTATTATCTACTCTTATAACATTAATTTTGCTCCTATTATCTTAACATTATTGGTTGACTTCAATTTAATAAATGAATGTGTCTTAATTTTCTATGGATGCGCAGTTAGGTACAATGGTTAATTAATATTATAGGTGACCCGAAATTTAGTCATTTGAGCCGGTCAAGTAAGGGAAGCCGCTGAGAGAGGAGGATGGGGCCCTCGCGCCACAGCTGCCTCTTAGGAGTGAGCAAAAAACCGCACATACCGCAATACCGTACCGCACCGTACCGTACCGTACCGAACTTTAACATACCGCGCATATACCGTACCGCACATACCGCATACCGCAAATTACCGCGATAAAACGGTACGGGTGCGGTATTGCGCACCACACCGAATACATGGATAATACCGCAAAATACCGCACCGCACCGCGGTATACCGCATACCGCACCGTTTTCGACACCGCAACATACCGCACCGCGCGGTTTCGCACAATACCGAATACCGCACGGTTTCAATTTTTTTTTAAAAAAAAATGCGGTACGGTATGGATTTTCGCCCATACCGTACCGTACCGCGCCGAACTCACCCCTACTGCCTCTAGCTCCCACTTCCATCATGTTTTTTTATACAAGGGAAGAACGTTAGAAATTATAAAACATTTAAAATTGTAGAGAGAGAGAGAGAGAGAGAGAGAGAGAGAGAGAGAGAGAGAGAGAGAGTGAATTGCTCCTCTACTAGCCATAAACCCAAGTTGGTCAACTAGTTATCAACCATGGTTTGGTTGGGTTTGATTGTTCTTCTGAAGAGTAAATTTTATTATTATCGCTAAACTCGGATACGGTAAACCCAAAATTAAATGGGGTTTTCCCAGAAAAAAGAGAATGGGTTTGGCTTATTTTGTAGAAGCTCCGATTCAAATAAATATTAACATACTCTACTTCAGAAATGACTCTTTTAATAATAATTTTATGTTTTTCAAATTAAAAAAATATTTTAAAATATATATAATTTTTTATTACTTTGATTAACTTGATAAATGAGTGAGATTTGATTTTTATATTTCTATCTATCCAAAAAGTCCAAAACCAAATGAGCAAACATCTTTAGCTAATTAGCTATGAGATAACCCCACCCACGCACTCGGGGTTCATTTCCTCCAATATGTTTTAAATCATCAGATCACACACCATTCATCATCACTCCCAAATCATATATTTACATGTAACCCAACATTTCTCAGACGTCGCGTCGGATCCACGGCCATATTAGCTTCTTTATCGCCTAAATCACCGTTAATTAAGTTGTTTCTGTTTTATGAAAATCAAATTCTTTGGAAAGATAGTTGAAATGAATTTATTTTATGATAAAATAAAGGGAAAATTAGGCTAACACCTCTCTACTTTGGTGATTCAACTGTTTTGGTCCTTACTGTCATAAACCTATTCTTTGACTCCTTACTATTCAAAAAAACACAAACGTTCAGTCCCTCCTTCTGACGCCGGAATTTAATCCGGCCAAAACATGACCTGAAAGGACGATTGTACCCTTCCTTTCAAAAATCTATTAAACTTCGAGAGAAAGATGATCTTTTATACTCATCTTCTCATCCTCCTCGCTTTCTCCAATCTGCTCCCCGTCGTCGTCAATTTGGGAATCAATTAGGTGAGGGATAGGAGAAACTGGAAAAAGGTTAAAGGTTAGAGGCAGCAGTTGAGTGAGCCGGTGATGGGTCCGTACGGGGGAGGAGGCAGCAGTTTTCCAAGGACACTTGGTCGACAGTCCTAAAGAAATAAATTATTCGACCTAAGCGTTAACAAATTAGTTGAATATGTTGCTAATCTGGGCTTGGTCGTCGATGATGATGTCGATGGGAGTTGTTGCCATTTGCCTCTCTATCGTAACAAAGACATAGTTGTTTGGTAAGAAAAGAGTTACGGTGTGACTTTTTTCTGCAAAATCTGAGCCTTGGTGACGTCGAGCACCTGTCCTCCGATCTTCTCAGCGGCACCGAAAACCCTAGCCAAGTAACTCCCCATCAGATCGTCGAACGCCAGAATCGACAGATCTGAAGCCACCGCGGAAGCGTCAACACCTCCCCCCGCCACGTCGAAGATGGATTTCGACCTTGAGCCAGACGATAGGTGCCATCGCCACTTCGAGCCTCGATATTAGCAGCTCCTCCATTAGGGAGCACTACCACCTCGGAAATGAATGAATACTTAATGGTTGGGAAAATTAGGCTTTTGCTTCCTGGAGTGGAGAATCCGTTTGTGGGTTTGGGTAATCATAATTTTCAAGCAAAGAAGCTTGGAGTTGTGGGAATAAGAGGAATTGGGTGGAGCGAAGGAGGGAGGTGGACGGATTTTTTCGGTTTTCAACAGCGAGGCTGGAGGTGGACGGCGAGGCTAGAGGTGGACGGATTTTTTTGATTTTGGACGAAAGGGTATAATCATCCTTTCAAGTCATATTTTGGCCAGAATAAACTCCGACGTCGGAAGGAGGGACTAAACATCCGTATTGTTTTTAATAGTAGGGAGTCAAAGAGTAGTTTTAGAATAGTAAAAATCAAAACGGTTGAATCACCAAAATAGAGGGGTGTTAGCCTAATTTTCCCTAAAATAAATTACGTTGTCTTAGCAATTTTTTCAGTATCTAGAAAGAATTCATTATGACATTACACATTTGATGCCATCTATTATACCTAACATGTCACAAGATGCCGAGTGAACTTTGGTCCAGCGGCATAAAGATGGAGAGGGGTTTAGGAAGTCCAGGGTTCGATCCCTGACATTGTAATAGAATAAGTATTAGAATAGGATCTCAAAAAAAAACATGTCACAAGATAATTTTTAAAAAAACTAATTAATATATTAAAATTTCCATACTCTTCTCTAAATTTAAAAAAAAAACTCATGGTTTTTTTACACAATTACCATGATTAATTTGAATGTATCAATGCGCATTGATATTGTATGTGATTATTTTTGAATTCCATTATTTCTTTTCAAATTTAAACTGGGTACAAGGATCAATTATTTCAAATAATAGAGAAGGACTATGCTCACATATTTTATTCTTTAATATTAACATTTCAAGTATGTCAATATTAGCATAATTTATGTATTTTTTTATTGAATATATGTCAGATACTTTTGTGTATCTTGAGAAATTTCCTAAAAACTATTCTCCTTCTTTTCTGTGATCCTGGAATTCAAGAGTACAATAGTTACAAAGACAAAAGCAGATTTCGATGGAGGCAAAAGAAGCCTAGGTCGCTAATGTAGGCGACATACGAGTTCTCGTGGCGAATGATGGAAGATATCAAGGGGAAGAAACATAAGTCGTGTTAGCTAGATGCAGTCCTAAAATAGTACTCTCTTGGAGTAGGAGTGGTAGCACGACTTCTTCATTCTACGAGAGATGGCAAAGAGTTCACAAGTTTCTCCCCTTCCAGATTCACTATTAATATTTCTCTCTCTCTTACTCTTCGGTGTTAACTCTCTCTCTCTTACATATGTCAATGTTGACATACACAATATTTCAATATGTCAGACAAAATATGTTATCGTTAAAGAACAAAATATGCTAATACGATTCACTGTTCATCCTCTACCATTCTGAATTGAATCTCACTCAGAACCCAATCCAAACTTATTTTTCTACCGAATCAAACGCTTTTAGACCACCCGTAGTGGCCGGGGCGTGCGGCCCCGGTCCGCCATGTGTTGGGTTTCCATTGGGAAACCATGACCCTCTCCGATTGGGCTATGTCGCCCTATCCGTTATTTTATTTTTTTAATTTTTTTTAAATTGGAAAAAAATTCAAAAAAAATCAGAAAAAATAAAAAAATTCTAAAATCTTTTTAAATTTTTTTCAATATTTCTGTCCAAATAAAAAAAACTATAACTTTTTACAATTTTTTGAATCCAAAAAACGAGATTTTTTTGATCGGAAAAAATGTGTGTGGTCCAAATTTGTTGAAAAAAATGTGTGGTCCAAAATCATTTGAAAAATCTATAAATTGATACACCTTCTTCATAAACTTTCACACCAAATCTTCTGCTCTCCTTAGAAAAAAAATAAGTATGGATCCAATTAGTTTAGATTCTAGTTCGGATTTTCATGATAGTTCAAGAGATAAAGATAATAGGTTAGTAATCAATTATATGCAGCAATGGCAAGCCACAATGGAAGCCAGCATTTGTGCCGAACAGGCCGCTATTCGAAGGAGGTGAGTTGCGGCAGTTCCTCGTGCACTAAGATGCTATATCAACCGGGAATGACAACTTAGTGGAGAGCGCTTGGTGCAGGATTATTTCGCTGAATTGCCAACATATGGAGCTGATATGTTCTAACGTCAGTTTCATATGCACAGACCTTTGTTCCTCCGAATAGTTGAAGTGGTGAGTGTCGTTGATCCTTACTTCCAACAATCATATGATGCTGTAGGGAGACTCAACTTTCGGCTTTACAAAAATGTACTGCAGCAATGAGAGTTCTTGCGTATAGTTCAGCAGCAGACGTTGTGGATGAATATCTTAGAATTTCTGAATCTACCACACGACAAGCTTTTGAGAAATTCATAGATGGCGTCACGGCTTGTTTTGGCACAAAGTATCTGAGAAAATCCAATAAACAAGATCTCGCTCATCTACTACATATGGCAAAGCAACTGGTTTCCCAGGCATGATAGGCAGTATTGATTGCATGCATTAGAAAAGGAAGAATTGTCTAACCGCCTAGGCTGGACAATATGGTGGAAGAAGTGGCAAACCAACAATCATATTGAAAGTGGTTGCTTCATATGACCTATGGATATGGCACGTCTTCTTTGGAACACCAGGTACCTGTAAGGATATCAATGTGTTACAACAGTCTCTGATTTTCTAATATTTTAGAAGGTCGTGCACCTAAAGTGAGCTATACCGTGAATGGAACCCATAGAGAGTTGCCATATTATCTCACTGATGGGATATATCCACAATGGGTTACCTTTGTGAAGTCAGTAACATCTCCGTCCATCCAAAAGTTGAAGATGTTTGCTGAACGTCAAGAAGCATACAGAAAGAATGTGGAGAGGGCATTTGGAGTTCTTTAAGCTCGCTTTGCATTCATAAAAAAATCCATGTCTTCTTTGGAATCAAGAATTCATTGAAAAAGTTATGATTGCTTGTATCATACGGCATAATATGATAGTGGAAGATGAACGTGATGGATATAGGCTTTATTGTCCAGAAGAATTCTTCAACGAATCAGCAGGAAGTAGCACCCCTACAAACTATGAATACTCTACTCAACGCATTGGATCTCTATCAAGTTTCATGACCGCTGATTCTCAGATTCGGAATAGAGAAGCCCATATCGCTCTCCATAAAGACTTAGTTGAGCAATGTTTGGACTAAGTTTGGTAGTAGTAATTAGTTATGTAATTTAAAAATCTATGTTATTTCTTTCATTTTGTAGTTCCTTTTGTAATTTGCAATTTTTAATAAAATTTCAATTTCAAAAAATTGTGTGCTTCGATTTTTTGTTTTGCGTTTTCGAAGTTAATCGAAAAAATATTCGACTTTAATACAGTTAGCTGCATTTCCAAAAAAGCTGAACTGAAAAAAAGCTGATGTGGCTGGAGGCACGAGCAGTATAGCAGGGGCACCACTGTGAGCTGAAAAATTGAGAGCAGATGCATGCTGACGGAGTGCCCAGGACACGGATTATAGCAAGAGCACGGATGTGGGTGGTCTTACAGTTCAAAACAAGCTAACTATTCTTATTAACCCAATACATTAATCTTCTCACTTTCCGTGGTAAAGTGTACGGCAGTAAAAAAAATAATTATACAACTTATTTTATAACAGGAATCTTTTTTAAAACCAAAAAAGACATGGGCTTAATAAAAATAATATACTTTTGGATTCATGCTTCCATTCTTTTATGAATTTCCGTATTCTTTAACCTAGCTTTTATATCAAGGGGTTGGTAAATAATTTATAGTTCAGCAAAAAGTGCTGCCTACTTCCACACCACACCCAAATAAATTTTATTTTTATACCAATATTAATATTGTTTCCGACTATGCACTTTGGGTATCTTACATGCACCAAAATCTAGAGGAACAGACGATCTGGACTGGAGTGATTTGTTAACCAACCAACTTATCAAAATTTTATTAAAAATTTAATCCTATAAACCAGAACTATTTCTCAACGTTCTCCGCAAATATTCTAAAATGTATTATTTCGGTAATACCCCCACCATTTCCACGTACTTGGAGATCGGACAGGACTCGTAGCTCTACGCTGTCCAAGAAGAAAGTGAGTTTGAATGCGCCTTTAAGTCGTACATACGTATAAAACCAGGAAACAATACAAACAAATATATATTTCTAATGGAGTTTTCAATCATGAAGTATGTACAGGGTTAACTTATAAAAGAAGTATGCATATGGATATTTTATGTTAAAAGTTCTTTTACCAAATTCGAATGCTAATACATTCACAAAATTTATAATCTAGATCTCAATTTAACTTAATATTTTATAGTAATATTAGACGAAAGTTGGAAACATACACTTTAATATAGTAAGATTTGATAATTTAACACGTATAATCTTGTAGTCTAAAACTCATAAAAGTCTATAGTTTGAATGCAGTTGCGCGATCAAAACAATATCGTTTCGTATTAAAGAAATACGTCTTAAGACACACGGTTCCCCTCCAAACACCAACAATTGACCAATCTCCATTTGTTTTACCTTCCTCCTCCCCTCTCTCATTTCCCACCTTCCCTTTCCTTGCACTCTATTATTCCCTATATAACCTCTCACTAATATACTCCTTTGTTATTTTCCTTGCTTTTTATATATATCATCTCCAATCCTTGAAAACTCTTAACATATTTCAAATCCTAAATAATTATTCTTATTTTTTCCCACTTCATCTCAAGGCTATAGCTCTTTCCACTTTCCTTTTGTTCTTATAATAATCCCAATCTCCCCTTTCCACACAACAATCATATAAAACCAACCCTAAAATACTAGCATTTTAATTTTCTGTCCTTTACATCCATCCATATTAAATAAAAAAATTCCACTTCCCCTTGTTTCCTGTTTTGAATAAAAATATATTTCCCACCCTTCAATATAAGCTTTTGATGTTATAATCACCATGGCTAGTTTGGATTTAGGTACAACCTCCTCTCGCTTCGTCCACCACCAGCTCCACCAACGCCCGGACCTCCACCACCAACCGGACCGCCAGGACTCCGACGATGGCCCCTCATCTGGCGGCGGCGGCCAAGGCGGGGGGACCAACTCGGGCTTGGGGGACATCGTCGCCCGTCGGCCACGTGGCAGGCCCCCAGGCTCCAAGAACAAGCCGAAGCCGCCTGTGATCATCACAAGGGAGAGCGCCAACACACTGAGAGCTCACATTCTGGAAGTTGGAAACGGCTGCGACGTGTTCGAGTGCGTGGCTAACTACGCGCGGAGGAGGCAGCGTGGGATTTGTATTCTCAGCGGCGCCGGGACGGTGACCAACGTCAGCATCAGGCAGCCGGCTGCGGCCGGGGCGGTCGTAACCCTACGTGGGACGTTCGAGATCTTGTCCCTCTCGGGTTCGTTCTTGCCCCCACCAGCTCC
>SOPF01028223.1:376494-393670 GCA_012979155.1 Hypericum perforatum
GAGAGAGAGAGAGAGAGAGAGAGAGAGAGAGAGAGAGAGAGAGAGAGATTTATATTTGATTATGGAAGCAAAGAAATAGACGTGGATGTTGATGTCTACGCTATGGATTTTATATCTCGGTGATAAGGGTCCGGATATAATATGGTGAAATTGAGCCGTTGTAGACTAGTATTTATTGAGGATGGACTGAAATTTTTTCGGTTATATTATGTGATATTTGGACTTTATTATTTCGATTAATTTAGGTTTGAAATGATAACAATTTTGAAAGTTTAGAAAAATTTTGAACAATCATTTAACATTGTTATGTTATAATTAAAATTTGTTTGATTAAATTATAACAACATAGAACAAAATTTATTTGGTATCTCGACCAAAAAAAAAAATTTATTTGGTATGAGGACTGGTCTTGAAGATTTTTTGGAAACTCTTCACATCAAAATGGTAAGTAGAAAGTGGAATACGACTGCTTGGCCGGCTTGACACTTGATTGGACGATAATTAATGATAACTCTTAAGCGGATTTAGCCTGTTGACCATGTTATTTGTTGTAACTCATATGCACGATTAACGTACATGGCAAAGACTATCTCTGCACTAATTTTTTTAAATCAGAATCATCTTCGAACATCTATTAAAATGTTAATTTTACTTTGAATTGAACAAGACCATAACGAAATTAAATAAATGGCTACCAAGTTTCATGCAATTATATTCTCGGTATTCAAAGTCAGAAACTTGTAACTAAGCTGGAATGAGTAGATGAGTTTGAATGGTGAATAACTTGCAAAAAGAATTTCACTTTGTTCTGTTATAACGCAATGTAGTAGACAACAAATCTCTGCTAATTTGGTTCCTGTTTATAAACAAGAAATGCGAAGCTGCCTATCAAATTATTGACAATGGTCATCACCTCCGTGATCTCAAGCATTTCTCAAACTTGGAATAATCCCAAACGATTCTTCAAAATTGACGAATATGAATAAAAGAGCCACTCTAAAATGAACTTGAACTTTCAAAAAACGACACTTGGGTTGTCAGGGAAAACGAAATAACCCTTCATGAAAAAGTTTGGACCAATTAATTAGTCTCACATTCTACAAAAAAGAATTAATTAGCTTCACGTTTGTCTCGTAGGCGCTTCCAAGACGCGTCCTTTCTTTTCTTTTTTGTGAATGAAAAGAAAGTGGCTCCCAAATTCTTCTCGCCTTCCATATCTCGTGTGGTTTCGGCGCTCCATTGAAGTCAAAATCACATGAAACAAGGGCCATTTTCAGAATTGGACGTCACCATATTGTAAAAAAGAGAGAGTTGAATCTAAGAGGGCAGTGATAAGCTTCATAAAAACGGACTAGGGATTTGGTATACTTGACAAAGAAAAAATAACCAACTACGAAGATGGCCTAACCTAATAAACGAGCTGAAAAAAAAAACTCAACCACCAAGATTCGAAAACTCAGCTTCTCCAACTATCCAGAAGACTGAATTAATGAACCTATGGACTCTGTAATCAGAGATGTGCAAGTTAGCATTCAGATTTAGCTGCAAACCACTACGCAAAGTTTGATCATGTCGAATGGCCCGGGTGCCGCAATCAGAGTCACTGAGGATTTTGGCCACCCCATATTTGGTACATCTGCATGTTATGCATTGGTTGGCTGGAATTGCCATAGAATCCGGGAGTCCGATTGCCGGGGCTGCTACCATTTTCGTCCGAAGTTTCACTTGATCCCCCTTGCGAAGGAGGGCTGGCAGCCGTTGCTGGTGCACCAAAATTCAGCATCTGGGATCCAGGTGCAGCAGCGGAAGGCACAGATTTTGATGCGCTGGAGCTTGATTTCTTCCCATCAGCAACAAAGCTTCCCACAACGACCTGGCAATCAAGTAAACATCAAACACATAAAAAAGATGATACAAATCTCATAGTTGCCAGTTCAGCATATCAAGCTGCCTTTAATAGTCAAAATATCGTGCAACCATCAAATTATCCATCACATGAATGGCCATTCATCAAGAAAAAACGAGATTACCAGTACTGTTGAGGCTGCCATCAGCATTCCTGCAACTGCCCCACCAATAACACGACCTTCAGCAGATGCTAGTGAAACACTCAAGCCCCCAGTTCTGCGATGACCACTTTCTTGAGAATAAAAGAAAGTTCCAGATAACGAAATAATTTCATACCGGCCCTGCAAAGAGAAGAAGTAACTTCAGAAAAACTCTTAAATGACGAAAGGACTATAAACTTGGTTCATATGACCAAACAAAGATGCAAGCAATGCTTTAACAACATTTGTCAAGATTGCTGAATGAATGACCAACCAAAGATAAATGAACGAGGCTGAATTTCAAGCCTGATATCAGACTAAACACTACATATTGATAAAATCCAATGGAAATCAAAAGATAGCAGCGCCGCCTCCGAAAAATAAAAACAGAGAAATATCAGAAACTTGAAATGCCTCAATTAGGAGCTCCCATGTCAGTAAGTCATAGTTCTACATATGAATATCCGAAGATAAAAAATTACCTCATACGAGACAGTTCCACTAGAATTTCCTGGTTGTTTGAGGGTAACATTGCAAATAGCCCCATTAGCTGAGAGGATGCACACTGTTCTTGGCCCTTGCTGAGAAAATGCCATTATCTTTGATGCTACATCCTGAAAAATGCATAGTAACATATGTTACAGTCATTTTGAAGCAGAATTCACTTCTACACAATAGTCAATTATACAACCGGTGCCTAACACGATGCTCAATCATAGTGCTAGTTTCTCCCTCTACCCTCGCCCGCCAAATTAGAAAGACAAAACAGGAGAAATAAAGAAAAACAAATCAACACCAAGTCCCAGGAGGATCAAAAGGTACACTATTTGATTATAATGTGAAAGACAGTAGGTTGCAATTTTGATGCTAGTTGCGACAAATTAATAAAGAAAGAATAACAAGCATATGGGTAAGAAGCGATTCTCAGCAAAAGAGAGAAACAAGTGAATGCATCATATATAAACAAAACAACAAGGGAGTGTGCCCCCATGGCCCCATTAAGCAGCGTAGATCCGAAGCATTCGCTCAGCAACCACCTCGAGAGTAAAGTGCACTCCCACGGGATAGTTTCATCTGCTAACAATCTACAAAAGACAGAATGAAATCCGAGAAGGGAACATGCATGCATACCTCTCCAGCATTCACAGTGATCACATGAGGTGTGAACCCTACGCCTCCTACTCCTCCTGAAGCAAGAACAGCAAACTCTCAGTTATAAATCAACAAGAGAACTAAAAGTCGCCATCTTTACTCCCCAAAATTCAATATTCAAACCGGATAAGAACTCCAAGTCACAATCTTTTACCTAAAGCATCGAGCTGCTTCTTCCCGGAACCAGGAGGCCTCCCCCGGTTACGCTTGGGAGCAGCCTCCGACGAATCCCCGGTTGTCCCACCACCACCTCCGCCGGAATCGCCATAGCCGAGCGATGCGGGGCCACCTGATGGGGAAATCCCAGTAGGGGACAACCCGAGGGCAATGTTGCCATCTGGAGTGTACTTCCTGGGGCGGCCCCTCTTCTTCTTCGCAGGCTCGATGCTGAACCCCATCCCGGACGACGGAGGCGACGATCCGTCGAAGACCCCGCCGTCAGCGGGCTGCTTTGGCTGGGGGCGAGGAGGAGGAGGCGGCGGCTGGTGAGGCTGTAGCGCGTGGGGCCCCACCGAGTTGAACGGAAACCCACCGCCAGAATTAGGGTTAGGGTTTCCGGCGGCGGCGTGGTTGTGGTTGATCATGGAGGAGCCGTATGGGGAGATCATGTGCTGTTGGAGCTGGTGGTGGTGCTGGTGGTGGTGCGGGTGAAGCTGCGACCCCGCCGGCGGCGGTTGGGGTGGCGGCGGTTCTCTCGAGTCCATTTCTTTTTAATTAGGTTTTTTTTTCCTGTGTATTCTTTTTTGTATTCTTGTTAAAAGGGTTTTATATATGTGTTGGCCTGGGAGAGAGGGTAAATAAAGTGAAGTGGGAGGTGTGAATTTTTAGTGAGAGAGTGTCAGTGGGACTTTTTTCACTGTTGCCTTGGGTAGAAAAAGAGAGAATCTTTATGTAAATGATAAATAATTTGGGTTTGTAACTAAAATAATTAAAAATTATCTTTAAATATAATTCAATGATGAAAACTAATTAGAGAGGCTAGACTTTATTGGTGTCCAAGTTGGTAAATGGAGCCTAACCACTATCTACCTTTTATGACTTTGAGGAGGGAGAGAGATTAGAGAGAAGACTTGAGAGACGGCCAGTGAATGGCAATAGGAATTGGATATAGATAACTTGCCATAGTTCTTAACTATTTCAGTTTCCATGTATTCTTCATTAAGACCAGCTGGACGGGGAGGATGTGACGCTATCTTCTTTGGTGCGTGCATTATATTAATGTAAAGTGGGTAGCATGACAACGGATCCTACCTCCTTTTTAAGGGGTCGGAGATTTAAATTCTACCAGTTTACCTCTTGCGAATAGAGAAAAACTTTGCTTAGGAGAGAACCAAAGTCCAAAACTGTCTAAAGCCCCGAAAGTTTGAAGCTCAATAGGCCAAACTTAATATTCACCCAAAAAAAATAAAGAAGCAAGTGGATTGACACGCGACGCGTCTTCGTGTGTTAATGAAGCATTTTGCGCTATCGTACTACGTGATGTCTCCGTATGCATAATACGTTCTGATTAGTCAATGCTGTCTTTTTTCTTTTAAAAAAAATTTGAAATTTTTTGTTTTTTTCTTTGTTCTAATTTTTTTATGTTTTAATAATTTTATAAATTACTTTGTATCTCATTGATATAATTAAAAAAAATATTTATTTAAACAAAAATTATTTCAAAACTATATAAATAGAGACAAATCTTATTTATTTTTTTCACCAATTTACAAATTATTCTCTCAATTTTGTAATTTATAATTATTTATATATTATTTATTTTTAATTAATATGTTACATCTTTCGTATTTGTAATTTGAATTATTTATAAGTATTTTTATATTTTGCAAAATTATTAATTTTATTATTTCAAAATTAATTTTAATATTCTTAAATTTGTTTGTAATTATATTCAAATTTAATACAATTAATTGTATTAAACAAAACTAACGTAAATACAAAAACGATAAATGTAATAAAGGATGGATGAAGAAAAAAAATTGAATGCAAAAAAAAAACAAACAGAAACAGAAAAAAATTGCATAGACGAGATCATCTAAAAAGCAAGAGTACGTATAGACGTATAGTCTAATGGTTCCAAGTCCGGGTCCCATCTGTTTGAAATTTTGTCAGTAGTAGATTCAGGGTGGACCCTCATTGTTCCAGATAAACGTCAGATTTAATCGCTTGTTAAACTGCATCTTTAAGTTTTAATTTGAACATGTAACTAAGATAACAGTAACTATTGCCGAGCGAAAGTTGCTGATCCACTTGTTATTAAGATACTCAAATGCATCAATTAATTCAGGTTCAAATATTTAAAAATTTTAAAAATGACAAATTTATCTCAAGTATACAACATTTCTGAATTCTCAATTGGAGTCCAGACAAGCCATATCGAGTAGACATCAATCCTATTGGCAAAGCATAAATATCAACAAACAGCTGGATTGAAAAGATGGCAGGCAGACAGACAAGACAATAATGTTGAACCACGAAATTAGACAACACCCGGAGCTACTACAAGTCTACATCATGATCATGTAAAGTTGTTGGCTGTCCAAGTCCTAGCAAGTAAAGTGACAAGCAGCTGGTCTTTCCATTGGCAAAATGTCCACTCCAAATGTAAATATATTGACAACCCAACGTGGGCACGAAAGAGAGAGAGAAACCGAGGGAGGAGGGCACCTTGGAGGGTGACAATGGCGGGCAAACCAATTGGGTCGAGAATACAAAGATATGGACGAAACTCGTGCCAGAGATATTGGTCCCCGTGCAATGTGACTGACCAGTCACGAGATAAGATTCGGCAAATTCCTAGCATCTGATCTCATACGAACCTGCTTTGGTAATGTAGCGGACCCACTCAACCGTGTTGTAACCACTCTTCTCCCACACCTGCATGCACAAACAACCAAGGTCAAACATCCAAATCTCGAACCGAGATTAATTGGCTCAATGATTGAGTATCCTGATAACAAGTTTTTCCAAGAAGAAAAATACAACAGAGGTGATGGTTTTATTATGAAGGTACTGGTGGGGTTTGAAGAACACCTTTAGGAATCTAACACGTAATCCAGATGCTGTGAACATGGGAACCTGCAAAAGAGAAAGATGGTGAGTGTATGATCAAGATTAGTAAGAAAGTACCTTCAATGAATGATGAAAAGTAGTAACAACATTGGAAAGTTTCAACTTGGGGCGTCCACAAGACATCCCTAGTGATATGTTTCATTACAAATAATTCAAGCAAGGGAATAGCAACATGAAATGAGTGAAAAGGACCTGAAACTCCATCTGAATTGGTGGCCTTGTGGCAGACTTCTTTTCCACCATGGTAGAGATCAATTCAACATCTGCACTCATGGTGGCCTCGGTTTGTCCAGGAAATTTCCGTATCCTGAGCAGCGTCCATGGACAACGGTTAGCTCAACATTTTAGAGTAAACTAAAGTTTTGTTCTCTTTTTACTCATTTACTGTTACACGGGCCATAAAATCAGTCTCCTCATCTTGGTGTTATATACAAACTATGCAAAAGGGTGAAAAACTCCCCACACAAAAAGCGGAGAGAACATCACTGAACTCCGTACAACCAGGCACGAAAATGACAAGGGCAAGAGGTCAACCAAGACTATAACTAGAGCTAAAGAGAGAGAGAAAGATGCGCCAATAGCCAAACAAGGAACTTACTTCCAAACCAAGCAGTCAATTGAAGCATTGTACTTTGCTTTACCGGATGTTACTTGGAAACTGGTTTTAGCTGTTTGCTTCGGGACCGGGACCTTGATGACAACACCCAGTGAAAACATCTTGGGACCAAAGACACTTTTTACCTGAAGATTACTGCATGGTTATCCACGGAGCATCAAACTTAAATGGGAAGCAGGCTTAAAATTATTCACAAACCTTAACGTTAACTTCCATCCGTGTTCGACCAAGCTCCTTGATCGTGGGCAATACTCGGAAAGGAAGATTAATCCCCTCGGTGATACGATATCTTCAGAAAAAGCAGAATCGCAATAGGTAAAAGTGTCAAAAGATGACAAGAGATCGTCACATGATACAGAATTGCATATGCACCGAGACTTATGCCCGACACTTCATTATTTTCAATTCATATTCAAAAAACATAGATAGTCAAAATTATCACAGGAAGGAAGCAAAAGACATGAACTAACTTTTTAATTAGGTACTTTACAAGGTCCGCAGAGGCCAAATTTGATCTGCTAATATTGGCAAACTATTGAAACTGAAATTCATAATACACCAAAAAAAGAGAACAAAAAAAAAAACTTTTTTCCAGTGCAAACAGGAACCCAAACATGAATAACATCTGAGTAAAGCATTCATACTTACTTCATTAACTCGAATTCGCCATCAGGTGGAACAAAACTGACAGTCTTCTCCGAGTTAAACCTTGTTAGGTTTACGCATTGATGGAAAGTAACATCGTCAAGCTCTATTGTTTTGCCACTGCATAGGGAAATATAAGCATTCGGAATCCATGAATAAATTATTTTCTGATCAATTTCATGCAGCATCATTCTTGGGTATTTCAAAAGGTGTTACCAAATGTTACAGTTCAAATCTTTAAGAGAGAAGGGAACAGAGACTTTCACGAGAAATTTCCTTCTCAAATACATAGATGAAATCCAAGACGAAGAATAATAGTTGAAATTGCTATATAGGAAGTGACAAATCATATCAGTAAGATGTAAATTTTAATCAAGAACAGACAGATTCCTGTCACGGCAACCAATACAGATGCATACAATTTTCAGAAGAGAATCACTCCTGGCCTCAACAACAGATGCTCTATCAGCAACAAGTAGGATTCAAAAGAGTTCACCTTTTAGCAGGACGGTTCTTCAGTTGCGACTCTTTCTCAAGGCCAATCTTATCGTTCAAACCCAACTTGAGATCAGGCATTCCAGAGAGGAAACACTTCATAAGAACCTTCCCCGTCACATCACACCGCAGAACGCTACCTGTAAGATAAAAGGTCAGGGTGTACAAAGCCAGAAGCTTCACTAGAGCATAAGCAATAAACCAAACCAGAAAAGATGTTGAAGCACACCTTTCGAAGACATGAGAAGATTTACACTTTCCACGATATCCAGAAACACCTGTGCAGCAATGAAAGTGAAAAATCAACAAGGAAGAAGAAACAGACAGAAGGGGTAAAGGGACAAGGTGAAAAACCTCATTCTTTTTATATGCAAGACCTTCCCTGCGCCAACCAACAGCTCCTGTAACTTGCAGGGTTGCATTTGGTACAGGCTTATCTGAAGGCTGTTAATATTGCAAAACAGGTTATCATGAATACATGCACACAAAGGGGAAAGAGAAACTACATCTAAAAGGGAAACAACACTTCTCCAGTCTCGTACAATTCTTTTGGGAGAAAAAGACCTCACCTTCGAAGAAAATGGAGAACGAACTCCCTCTTGAGTAATATATAGCTTCAGAATTTCAGGTGAAAGATTTTGCGGGTAGCCAAAGTCCATGATTTCTGCAGTTTCCAGGTAAATCCCAATCACTCATTAATCTAGTCAACGACAGTAATTTACTAGTTCCACTGGAAAGCAGAAAGGTAAGTACAAACATAAGCATAAACAACTGCCAAATGTAGATACTATATCTCCGACACTTTTTTAACTAAGCCAACATACCATCCAGAAGCTCATAAATTAGGACGAAGTTGTTTCTGATAGCGTCTTCGTCAAAAGCCCCGCCAAAGTAAGATTTAAACAAAGCAACAGCCTGCATCGTTAGCAGAAATTACTCATTCCCGAAACCAGACAGGGTACGGTTTCCCAGCAATCAAATAACAGCACGAAACAAGTTGGAGGAGCATTATGCCTCGACGACAAACTTGAAGGCGCAAGCCACATTGGCGTTGCTGCTGACGACAATGACAATGTAGACGTTGCTGATCCTCATGTAGAAGAAGGAACATCCCCCAATCTGCCTCACGGGGCACGTCCCTAGCTCCTTAGTCTGCATTATGTGCATCCTGAACGCGTCCACCATATTTCCACTGCACCAAAACAAACAAATCCCCCAAATTAGTTACCGATAAAATCTCCGCTAATCACCATTTTCACTCAAGAACCTAACTCATTATAACCGCTTGTATTTATTTAATCGCACACAATGATTCATATTCGTAATAACTTAATAACCGCTCTCCTACCTACTCGACTCGACTCGTTAGCTCTTAGGAAGAGGAGGAGGAAAACGGTTACCCGACATCGTCGCGGTAGAGGCGGTTGATGAGGACGTCGCCGCGGAGGTTGAGGAAGTAGATGGCGGAAGCAGCCACCGGCATCTTACTCTCTCTCTCTCTCTCTCTCTCTCTCTCGTTCTCGTCGGTGGATCTGCCGGAGATCTCCCCTTCAATTGGGTTGGACCGGCGACCGGAATTAGGAGTGAGAATTTGGGGATCCTTCTAGACGGAAGAGACTAAAAGCGTGGAAGTTGAAGGAGTAATTACTAATTAGTGTATTTTGGTTTTAAATTTTAGTTTACTTTTCTAAAGTCACCAATTTGGACGCCGGGATCCAACTCGATGGGCAATCCCAGTTTTCTCACGCGCGCGCCTTGGCGGCCCAGCTGAAAATGATTTATTATTTCTTTTTCAGACGACAAGTAAAGCATACTTGATTAAGGTGGAAGTTCATAATCTATAATCGGACACATCTTATTGAAATAATCAATGCAAACGATTGGGTAGGAAGTCGATGCATTTTATCGAAACAATCAGTCACACGATTGTTTGAACGAAAGATGTATACAGCAAAAAAGAGCTTGCAAATTCCTTCTAAGTTCGTAAACAAGATTTTCTAAATGTCAATCCACAATCTAATTGTGATCCTGAAACAAGTGAAAAACGATAATAGAATCTGTCTCAATAGTAGTTCTAGTAGTAGCAAAATGGCTACTGATCTCCACAATCGCTAACTTATAGCTTTGAGCTCGGCTTTTAAAGAAGAGGTTGCGGGAACTCCAGCAACTTTGCCTCTAACGATGAGGCCAAAACAATTTCTCGCAATTGAATTGGTGCCGACAAAGAAGGAAGACTCCATCCAAGATGTATCGCATTTGAATTTCATTTCATAAACTCTTGAAGCCGACCACGAAACCTAATGAGCCAAAAGTGTTGCATTCATGTTTACATGCGTCTTCGTAACCTGTGTATATTCCAAATAAGCATTAGGCGCAAGTGTGGCAGTAACCATAGGATCCGGGTGAACACCCTTGAAGATAAACTTGAATCTAACATTTCAAATATGCCAAAAAAATACAAAACTAAAGAAATCAAGGGACAAGTAGCATGATCATCAAGCAATTTAAACACATTAGCAAGTTAGTAATCTAAAGAGGTATAAGAGTGATAATGTAAGTCATGACCAAAGTTGCAAGCAAACCAAGAGACTCTAACATGTTGCAATAAAAAACCATACGAGAAACAAATTCACACTTATCATTGCATAAACCACAATGAGAGGGATAGAGATGTCTCCTAAACAGGCCACTGGCTTCGGAAAGGTTATTCTTGGTTGACCTCCATATAAATTTTGGGAAAAGTCCATAGACGTTCCTGAGATTTTAGCTTTTTGCGACGTAATCATGTAGTCTAGAAACATTGCATTTGGTCCTGTGGTTACACTTTTTTGCAAAAGAGGTCGGGGGACATTCCGAAGCAAAAAATGCTCCGAACCAAATTGAAAATTTCAATTTTGGTTCCTTCATTTTCATAATTTTTTCAAAAACTACCCCTCTCCCCTCTTCTCTCTCCCTCTCCTCCCTCTCCTCCCCTGTCCTCCCTCCTACGCTCCTCCTCCCTTCGCCCCTCTCATCCCTCCTCCGCCCCTCCTCTCCTCCCTCCCACCTCTCTCCCCTCTCCTCCTTTCTCCTCCCTCTCTCTCCTCCTCCTCCCCCTTCCTCCCTCCTCCTTCCCCCTCTCCTCCTTCCCGCCTCTCCCCATCCTCCCTCTCTTCCTCCCCTCTTCCCTCCTTGCCCCTCTCCTCCCTCCTTCGCCCCTCTTCCCTTCGCAAAAATTATGAACCAAATTGAAAAAATTATGAAAACCAGGGAGGACCAAAAAAATGCGTAATCACATGTGCAAATGCAACGTTTCCAGGCTACAGAACTACGTCACAAAAACGTTGAAACCTCAAGACCGTCTATGAATTTTCACTAAATATTTTGATCTTAGGATGTACTTTTAGCTTCCATGTAGTCAACCGAGGGTCAAAAGGTATGACATTTGGCCATCACAACCACAATCATGAGCGAGTTCTTGAGAATATGATACCTTTTTTTGACCGTAAAGTCTCACGACTTAGTATATTGCCAAACCATGCGATCTGGGTATTGCGATCACCAAAAATAATTCTAGCTATAACAGTCCTATCAGCCTCAAAAAATTAAGTAACCTCTGAGCCTACTTGACAAACAGAGCCAAGTTAAACACTTTCAAGTCTACGAATCAGGGAGCCCCAACTTTTTTACACTCTGTTACAGTCTCTTCCAACTCACCCGATGAGTCTTACGCTTATCGCAATCCATTGTCCACCAAAACTAAGCTAAGAGGCTGTTTGATTTGCTAAAAGAGGTAGAGAAAAGTAAACAATGCCTAGCAAAGCTAGGGATAGAAGAGAGAGCCGATTTAATCAGAATCTCCCTGAACCAACCGATAAAAAAATAGACTATGTTTCCAACTTTTCATTTTACGTTTCATTCTTTTAAGAATAAACCCAAGGGCTTCGAACTTTGATCTCCCCACAAAAGGAGGAAAGTCCGAGGCATTTATCAGTCAAGGCCATCTTAGACATACTAAGAACGTTGCAAATATTTAGCTTAGTCTCAGTCATTAGGCTCATGTTTGGCAAAAATATATACTAGACATAAAGAAAGTTAATTTCCTGTCTAGAGGCAGCAGATATCCCATTGAACAAGAAAGCCCATTTTTTAAGTCATTTTAACAAGAAGTTGTCCACACGAGGGGACCTCCTCTTCCGACGACGGCGGCATCCAGGTTTGTCATTTCTCCTCTTCTTCTGTGTACGGTTTCGTGGTTTATGGTTTAGTTGTCCAATTGTTGGGAAGGTCGTCTCGTGAGTCAAGTAGCTTCTTTTTAGTTCGAGGCATAACTCTACAGATAGTTAAGGCAACGGAGCAGAAATATGAATACGGATGTTAAGAATACGTATAACAAGTAATTACAGTAAATGTAACAAAATTAAGAGATAGAGGACACAATATATATTACGGGTCAAAAAATTTACGTCTATATAAATCGTATTATGCGGAAATAAATGATGCATAAGTAATGGAGTGCTACACCTCAAACTTAAATCTCTGTCTATATTTTGATCAATTAAGTCGAGAACCAAAGAACATCTAAACTCTTTCCTCCGACTAATCCCAATATATTTTACAATAGGAACTAGAATTCTAACCCGTTATGTATATTTTACATGCCCGATTTCTATGCTTGATTCCACACACACAAAAAAAACTATATGCTTAACTTTTACGACATTGTTTTAGGGTCTACGGTGGCACGCGAAACTCCTCCGGGCAGAAGAAGCCATTGCCATGTCCGAGGTTTCAGGTCACGCACAAACGCCAGCCAGCCAAAGTTACGAATCATGTTCTGTCTGCTGATGGGCAAATCCAACAGTGCGTCGAGAATGAAGAGAATATTGTCCGGCGAACGTGTGGTGAACCGGGCGGCGTTTAATCCCGCCCGTCGGTGAGTTGAACGAAGTTCAGATCAGAATTATAGAATCATAGTCATTAATGTCTTATCTTCAACAATCCAAATCCAACATTATATATATACACACACATACATTTTATTATATAAACGAGGACCATAATATCATATCACTCTCTAATCTAATCTTTATTCATCAAAGTATTAGACGGGCACATCATAACATACTAACCTATACATATTCTCGGGTTGGGGGGTGACCACCTAAGGGGTAGGTGGGAACATTGTCTCCGGCCATAGTGGATGCGAACCCTACAGGCGGGTGAACCTGGGTGTCAGGCACAACATTGGCGTAGACCGGTTCGCCCGGTGGGTAGGTCGGAACATTGCCTGGGGCTCCTACAGGCGGGTGAAGCTGGGGGCCAGGCACAGGGTTGGCCGCGGTGTAGCCATGTGGATGATTGGGCACAGGGACGTGGTGGGCGGTGGTGGTGTACTTGGTGGGATCCAACCTCTGTTCAGCATGTTTGGCCTTGGCATGGTGGAGCTTCATCTTGGCACGTGCTTCCTTTTCTTTCCTCCGCTCCTTCACAATCTTCTTCTCTTCCACCGTCCTCGCCGAAGCTTTCTCCACCTATAATATTCATCATCATTGATCATCACATATATATTTTATGTAATTAGCTTGGATATTACGGTGTATAATTATATTTAGCGTATCAATATTAAAACGTTGTCTTTTTGTAATTTTAAGGTTAGTTTATTAAATTTAAACTTTCAAAGAATTATATACGATTTTGTTCTTTGTTATTTTCCAAAAAAATATATTATTCGAAACGATAGAATTTGAATTACCAACTTGAAAAAGAGATAAGATTTACCGTCATACTAACTACTACGATCGGACGTAATTTTAAATAGACCGGCCGTATATCATTGTAAGAAGAAAAAAAATTATGCAGATTATAAAAAGTTAGGGGCGGACCTTCTCGTCGACTCTGGCTTTGCAAATGGTGAGGCGCTCCTTGGCAACACTGGCCATGTTGCTCATCTTTTCCCTCACTGCTTGCATCTTTCGAGTTATTAGCTACACTTTGAACAAAGTTTTTGTTTCTTGTACGAATTTGAATTTGCATTTACTCGCTTTTATCCTATGGTGAATATGAGCATAATCCAAGCTTGGGATTGCGTACCTACACCCAAACCTTACAATATGCTTGGAGCCCGCCACGCCGACTGCCACGTGTGCAGCATGCAGCTGTACCGTCTAATTTTGATTTCACCTGATATGCCCACGCTTAATTCTGATTTAAGTAAGATTCCCAAATAATTACACACCTCTCTCGTATCAATACTGTTATATTTTTCTCGCGAGATCCATCGAGTAAACAATAACTCCAAACCAAACAGCACTTGGGTCATTGAGAATGGTGTGAACTGTGTGACATAATGTTCAAATCCTGTAATTTAAAACGACTAAAATAAACTAACTACACAAAGTCCAATCAAACTATTCCTTACAGCTGAACACTCCTTGTTCGGTTGCTGGGCCTGGTTCGGCCCATGTTATTGTGCCGAGATGTCGTCTAAATAGATAGACGACCACCCAGATCGTCAACGGCCAGCCTAGCCTGGTCATTGAATATTTTGGGTCTCTGCTATAGGGATATGCGGTGCATTGAGTGGGATTTCATTCTTCAGATCTTCAAATAGAAACACATGATGAAGATGACGTGACGTTTCTCTACAAATTTTTATATTTATTCTAATATAAACTTCAAAGTAGTAATAAAAAAATGATTTTTGATATTAATTAGTGCTCAGGAATGCATTTCTCATAAGAGAAAAAGGACAATAGCATGCATAAAGAGTCACCCTAGTTAGATAACTATTATCCCAACATTAATCTATGAATGTCTTTAAAATAATCTTATGGTTTAGTTTCATATGTTTGACCAACTCGCACGAAGATAATTTTCTAAGGGAACCAATCATTTGGTTTAACTTGTTAATTTCTCTTCGGATTTCGTAGGTCTTGAAAGCAAGTTTTATGGGTCAGATATTTCTCCAAAATTAGCACTGTTTTTTTAATTGAGACCTGAGCATTGGAATGTAACTTCATGTAGTTTAATGCAATTGCGATAATTGGATTAGCGTAAAAAAATGAATATAAGATGTCACAAGCACATCGATACTTTGCTTATAGAATCATTTATTAGACGGTTACCGTCTTTAGACATTATTTATGAATCATACGATCATACCATCATACCATCTTTTATTATGATCGAACCACCAAAATAAAGTTCTATCGTTAAGTCAATATCAAACCATCGTCAAAAAGTTTGATGGTTGCGATTATTCATTTTCGAAAAAGTCAGCCTCATCCCTTCTCTCACATGGGCTAGTAGGCTATAATTTCCGTCATCATTTTTTAGCTCACACTTTATGATTGAAGACCACATACGCACGGTTCCCTCCAAATAAATGAAATAGATTGGATTTCGTCCAGAAATACGGGGTCCCGAAGAAAATTGATTGTGGAACTAATCTAGACCACTTGGGCGATTTCAAAAGCCGGAAAATGCTTAGCCGGAAAGTTTGAAATTGGCAGTGCGACAAGTGGTTCAATTTTTCTTAGATAAGGGTATGCAATTCAAAATCCATTCATAAAGTGATGTCATATCATAATCTTATAATTGCACAATGATAGATCAATATTGAAAGTTTAATTAGCTTAAGTAGATATATCAAATTTGATTTTTCATAACGTAGCTATTTGAGAATTAGTGGGACAACTGCCTTCGTTTAATTTCAAAATAGTTACCAATTGTAACAAATTTTTTATCTAGTCCCACATACAATTTAATAATAAAATGTGCATATGTGTCCCATAAAAAGTATTTATCTTGGCCAGAGCCCAATAGAAAAGAAAGTTGAAAATGAGAGTTCCATGTTTATTGGGTACTGTTCCTACCCAAATATCCAAGTAATATGAAAGAGAAGTTTATCTTATCCAAACATTTTTTTTTCCAGATTACACATAGCAACTAGAATTACATTTCCAATACATTTAATTTCCCGAAAGCTGCTTTATTCACGATAAAGGAAGGAAGTAGAGAGTGACGAAAAAAGAGAGCTCTATTCATGGGAGCTGAGGAATTGAATTCCTCTTGTTCACCGGAGGTTACTGCAATTATATGCAGGACCATTGTGTGTGTGTGTGTGTGTATTGTATGTTAATATACACTCAGCTGCTGAACTTTTGTTCTGCAGCACTCGCCGCGCCCTGAAAATATAATACAACAACAACAACAACAATAACATTGTGAGAAAATAAGCATAATCGTATCGCTAAAAAACGCGAACGAAATTTGTCGGGACAAAATCTCCACGAGTTTGATTATATTAGAATTATCATAGTTAACTAACCCCAACAGATGTCACAAAATTGCAGACAGCACATTTGACGGATCTTGCTCCATATTGGTACATCAATAGCATCCTGCAACTCCCACAGTTGACGTGCGCCACTTGATTTGCTAATGTCATAAAAGGACAGTTGGTTCAAACCCGCTAACTGTCTCATTCCGTGAAATCCGAATTCATACTAAAGTTTGTGTTTGTACCTTCCAGGGCGAGATTGACCGTGTGACAGCACGAACACTGCACGCTGGTTGCTCCGCGGATGTACATGAGCAGGGTGTGGCAGCCTCCACACACCAATTGCGCCATTTCCGTGCCTGCGAAAAATAGAATATCAACCGGACGACCATAAGATAAAGTGCGATCGTGCGACAACAACAATTGGGTCATCATTGGAAACGAAGTGAATGCTGTACCGGGAGGAGGAACAGCAGTTACAGCATTACAAACTGCGCAGCAAACCGAAGTAGCTCCAACCGGGTAGAGTAGAAGGTTCCTGCATCCGGAACATACAAGCTGGCTCTGCCCACCTGATCAAAAAACCAACACCAAGTACACACTAATCACCACTTCAACTCTGTCTTCTAAGACCAGTTTCCGCCACGATGAGACGGAAAACGAATCACCATTAAAGTTGTAGAAGAGATAACGTACCGTTGGCGGATGCAGGAGGAGGTGTATATGGAGCTGGGGGAGTAGGATAAGGCGCTAAAGGAACTGGCATTTCAAGCTCAACCCTTCTTACCCCGACTTTATTACCCGTTTCCTCTTCAATTCCACCCTCTTCAATGGTTTAACTCCCAATTTTTCTTCACATTACTATTATTTGTATATGAGTTTCAA
>SOPF01028223.1:393680-419841 GCA_012979155.1 Hypericum perforatum
TTACATAATGTATAATTTTATGTAAATTATGCATTTAAAATCCAACAGAAGTATATGTGTGTGTTCAACTAAACTGATTATAATAAATAAAGTAAAATTGTCTACAGTCTACCCTTATAAAGGCACGAATAGATGAATCATTAATTCTTACCAAAGTACAGCTAACGTGTCCCGGCGCACTAGATGACGTAATAAATAACTACCAACACAGACACAGTCACAAAAAGGTTGAGAAGATAACATCCGGTGGTTATTTCCATTTCCGAGGGTAGAATCTCAATATCAAAGTTCGGTAGTGTTGTGATGGTGGAAGATGAAGTATTGCACCAGAAGTTGCCATAAGCCGATTTTTGAGCAAATTCACATGGTAATATTTCACATTAGACGAAGTTGTTTTTAGGAAATTGCGACGAGTCTTTATACTTTGCAATGTGGTGCGTCTGGATACAAATACATTATGACAGTTAGCTGCGACAATAATACGATCTGATTAGTCAAAGACGAGGACTAGATCATTTGCAAATTCTCAAAATATCTGTAAAATCTTCAAAATCTTATACATAAGCTTTTTTTTTATAGCCAATTTCTTTTCTTTTCTACATTAACCAGTCGTTAGATAGTCATTGTACATCATGTATAGATGTAATTCTCGTGTCCTTGTAACACTCAAGCTCAATAAAAAAAAATATCCCATTCAATTACGGGCAAGAAATTCTAGGGCATGCACGTGAGAGTTGCATTCAGCCATTACCACTAGCTCATTTCTAGTGAGAACACAAATGAATTGGATTCATCCTCCAGCTACCAATCGGAGCCATCTGAGTGATCAAATGCCCTCGGTGGTCCACGTCTTTTTACGGACAAAAATTATTAGTCGATTGTCAGATCCGAGGAAATTCATCTCCGCTCTGTTTACGAGTTTTTTAGGAAGCTTGTTTTCTCAACAGTACGGTCATCATATTTATTAACAAAATTTATTTCAGATAATTTAATTTTTCCTGAAACGACACACTATCCAGACATCCGAGTAGCTCAGATTTACAGTCTACAGAATTACTTAATACATAATGGCTAAGACTTGAGTGCAACAATTTTGTTAGTTTTGGGGTCCAAATAAGAAAGAAGAAAAAGTACTTGTGTACGTTTTGTAGATTCAAATCATTCTTGGAACTTGAAACTCAATCCTATAGAAGTGGTCAAATACTAAGACCACCCGCAGCGGTACAAACCCGCGCCCCGGGCGTGCCACGTGGCAGCCCGTGATTGGGCGCGGGTCTGTGCTCGGGGCGCCCCCGGTGTCAGTCGGGGCGCGCCTCGCCCCGACAGGGGCGCCCCGCCCCGAGCGACGTGGCCCCTTCTGATTGGGCCACGTCGCCCGGGGTAATATAATATTATTTTTTTTTATTTTTTTTAAAAAATCGAAAAAAATAAAAAAAAATAGGAAAAAAATTATAAAAAATTATAAAAAATCCTTTTAATATTTTTGACTTTTTTGTGAAATTAAATAATTTTTATTGTTTTTTGGTAATTTTATACAATTTTTTGAATCCAAATAACGGGACTTTTCGGATGAAAAAAAATGTGTGTGGTCCAAATTTGATGTAAAAATTGTATGGTCCAAATTCATTTGAAAATTCTATTTAATTTGCAAATCAAAGTTATTTCTTCAATTTCGTAGTTTCTTTTGTAATTTGTAATTTATTAATGAAATTTTAATTTCTTGAATTTAGTGTTCCAATTTTTTTTCCGCATTTTCGAAGTTACGCGATAAAATAATCGAGTCTGATACAGTTAGCTGAATTTAAAAAAAGCTGAGCTGAGAAAAAAGCTGACGTGGCGCCCAGGGCGTGGCACTGTAGCAGGGTCACCACTGTGGGCTGAAAACTGAGAGCAGGGGCGCGGCTGACGTGACGCCCAGGGCGCGCACTGTAGCGGGGGCACCAATGCGGATGGTCTAACGCCAACTCCGTTATTTTTTTTGGTGAGTGTGTCTTCGGGAAGTACAGAGCATCTAGGCCCAGGTATCATGTTATTCGTGTGAGATTCATATTAACCATTTCTGGACGTGATATACTTACTTTATTACCGTTTTGTGTCGTATTAACTTGAATTAATTGGTCCAGTAGATACAACAATATAGAGCACAGTACAACCGATTGACACTGACTTAAAGAGATTCCAATGGTATGGGGGCCAAGAGAGGTCCATAGATACAGAAACCAATTGGCCAAAAGGAACCACTCACTTTTTTTTGGTAAGTGGGGACCACTCACTTCTGTTGCATTGTATTGGTGTTTTCTGGATTTACTCTCGCATTCAAGCTCGGTCCTGACCGGATATTCTTGTATTTGATATACTAAGTATTTTTAGTTTGAGCACTCATATGAACACATACTTAAAGAGTTAGAGCACATACTTAGTGTTATAAATTCTATGGAATATGAACAATAGAGATAAGTAGAGAAAAAGAGATCAAGAGAGCAAGAGAGGAACTTCTCATTAATGTACCTCATTCAAGTGTATCTTATGTACATACAATGGTAACTATTTATAGGCAAGCTAAGTGAATCTTCATGATGACTTGAGTTGTCATCCATAGGAGTTCATGATGACAATGAGGTGGAGTTCATGATGAAGTATGATGGAGAATATTGGTGAAGTGGAGATGATGATGAAGTGGGGTAATGGCATCCATAATAATTCATAATACTCCCCCTGGATGCCATTTGAATAACGTGCCTCATTTGCAAAAATTGATTCATCAAAATGACAGTCGGCAAATCGTGCCGTAAATATATTCCCAGTATGTGGCTCAATGTACTTTACTATCGATGGAGAATCAAATCCAACATATATTCCCAATCTTCTTTGGGGTCCTATTTTGGTGCATTGTGGTGGAGCAATTGGAACATAAATCTCACATCCAAAAATTCTTAGATGGGAAATATTTGGTTCCTGACCATGAACCAATTGAGATGGAGAGAATTCATGATAATTTATTAGCCTGATACGAATTAACATTGCTGCATGTAAAATAGCATGTCCCCATGCTGAAATAGGTAGTTTTGCTCTCATAAGCAATGGTCTAGCAATCAATTGAATCTATTTAATAAATGATTCGGCAAGACCATTTTGAGTGTGAATATAAGCTACAGGATGTTCAACACTTATACCAATGGCCGTACAATAATCGTTGAATGATTTTGAAGTAAATTCACCAGCATTATCAAGACGAATGGTCTTAATTGGATTATCTGGAAAATGAGCTCGTAATCGAATTAATTTAGCTAGTAGTCTCGCAAACGCCAGGTTGCGAGTTGATAATAAAAATACATGTGACCATCTAGTGGATGCATCAATTAATACCATAAAATATCTAAATGGTCCACATGAAGGATGAATAGGTCCACATATATCACCATGTATACGTTCTAGAAATTCAATAGATTCATATCTATTTTTAGCTGGCGAAGGCCTAATTATTAATTTGCCTTGAGAGCATGCAATACATGATAATTCATTGGATTGGAAAATCTTCTGGTTCCTTAAAGAATGTCCATATGAATTATTAATAATTCTTCGCATCATGATTGAACCGAGATGACCTAGTCGTTCATGCCAAATAGCAAAATCAGTAAACTTCTGGTTTACGATTGCGTGTGCTTCAAGTGCACTGATATATGTGTAATACAAACCAGATGAATAAGCGGGTAATTTTTCTAGCATACACTTTTTACCCGAAATAATATTTGTGATAGACAAATATTCCTTATTTCCTTCATTTGTTGTCTCAACATGATACCCATTTTGGCGTATATCTTTGAAACTCAATAAATTTCTTTGAGACTTAGGAGAATATAATGCATTATTTATGCAAAAATTCGTACCTCCGGGTAAAAATAAATTGGCTCTTCCGGAGCCTTAAATTATATTTATTGTACCTGATATGGTACTAACATTGGCTTCATGCCTAATTAAATGAAGGAAATACTTATCATCTTTAAGTATGATGTGCGTTGTGGCACTATCTGCTAAACACAATTCTTGTTCTTTCATAGATGAGCCAATTTGATTCAATTCCATACTCTTCATATTAAAAGAAATATTTATATTAAATTCAAGAACAAGACATGATATAGAAAACTTTAAGAACATTATATGAATTTAAAAAAATGATATTAGTATAAAGGAGAAAACGGCCATGTATAGCATAATGGTGGTGTCGAACACTTATGCACATCTGGCAGCTTCTGGTGCCTCATTATTTTTTTTATTATATATATTATAAGTATATTTGTATTTCCCCGAATAAAAAAAAATTATACTTATTTGTGTCATGGTAATACTAGATAGACACATAATATATTTCTCCGATTAAGTAAACGAAGACATGATGCATATATCGTGTTTTAGCTTATAACAAAGTTAGCATACTAAAACAATTTCGAGCACATATAGAAATGGAAATAATTGATTTGAATCTGTAATTTATATATGTGCAAATGCATGCACTCTATTTTAAGCAGTGTCTCAAATAATCCATAATACTCATATTCATGCCTTATCAAAACTTAAAACAAATTGTACTGATAAAATATCCCGAAGTCTGTAAAATTGATAATAATTGTCTTTTACTTGTATGCTGTGCAATTTCTTAAGTCCAAGGATAAAGATCTTCGTATAAAGTTGCTCCAAACAGAACAGAAATCTCAATTTATTAGTAAACTTACACACCAGGAGTCCAACGAACCAAAACAAGAATAAGTACATAAGCTTATGTTACAAGAAATCTTCCAGTTCAGGAGTCAAACGTTCACCCAAATCATCATTATTATATTTAAGAAATTATAACTAAAAGGATATTATACTTTTAGGAAAAGAAACATCCACAGAACCCATGCAAGATTTATTTTTAATTATAAGTTGATAGATTTCAATGCACGCATGCAATTGAATTCATGTGCACGCAATACTTGTGCTTGATTCTATGTCCACTCATTACAATCATAATATTTATAGAATAGATTAGTTTTTTTTTAGGTCCTACTTATTCTTCGGAGAGAAGAATACGAAACCAAACATCAACAATTACAGTAACAAAAATTTTATAATGCATGATAATAACAAAATTTGTATTATCATAAGTCACGCATGAACATGATTAGTAATTTAATAGAATAGAAATCGTAAAGATCACTTACAATGCTAAAGCTCGATCTTCTCAAGATGGTATTAAGAATTCGGTAGAACCTCATGCTGATAACGTGTTTTAAATTCTATGGAATATGAACAATAGAGACAAGTAGAGAGAAAGAGATCAAGAGAGGAACTTCTCATTAATGTATCTCATTCAAGTGTATCTTATGTACATACAATGGTAGCTATTTATAGGCAAGCTAAGTGAATCTTCATGATGACTTGAGTTGTCATCCATAGGAGTTCATGATGACAATGAGGTGGAGTTCATGATGAAGTATGATGGAGAATATTGGTAAAGTGGAGATGATGATGAAGTGGGGTAATGGCATCCATAATAATTCATAATATTTAGCAATAACAACCAAAAATACCAACGTTTGGCAAGCACGATAATAACAGATTTTATTTGCTTTTGAAGGGATCGATTATTTCAAATTTCTGCGAAAATAAAAAAAACCGTGTTAGAGGAAAAAAAATCCAAAACTATTTAAAACTCCAAATTTTAGTTTCATTACCTAAATTAAAAATTCACTTCTTTGTCCATGTAAATTTTGTATTGGGTGGATAATCGGATGTTAGTATCTAGTTCAAATTGGGTGTCACGATGACAAATTGCTTTGTTTTTATTGTTGGTGAACTTAAGAAAATATATTATCGTCATTATGACGACAAGCTAAGCTCTCTGCTCCTATTCTATCTGCTTTACCACACATGTTAGTCCAGGTCTAATCAGATATGTTAAGTGACCAGTAGAAGAGGAAGAGGGACGACAAAACATGTCTTTTTTTGACAGCGATCATCTTAGGCATTATCCACTCAACTTGTGGTCAGTTAGGAGCAAGTAATCTTAAACTTAAGACTTAGACTGGTGAGGATTGTTTGAAAAAGAAACAAATTATTGAATTTCAGGATTTGACAACTTTTGTCAAGCCAAAATCGAAGGAGATCTAAGATAATCCCAAACTTATGTCACTCACGGGTCAGTTAATCTTCTGTTGAGATAAGGCTTTCGCAACTTGTACCGGGATGGTTAATCTTCGTTATTATCGTTAATTGTCAAAACTTTATCCGCATCAATGATAATTTGAGGTTCATCATCGCTTGGGACACCATATACTAGAAGATAGGCAAGCTCCGAACAGGATAGACATCTGATATAGTCATGCACGAGCAACAGCAAGATTCGGACAAAATTACACATGCGGTCCATGTTTTTTCTCCTTAAATTTTTTTTTTTAATCCAATTATTGCATATGGGCTACTACACTTATTATATCCACTCTAATACCATTTTAAGTATCCAATTAACAACGATGTGAGAAAATTCATTTTTTTCAGGACATGCTAACACTTAAAAAAATTAGTGTACTTCAAGCGAATCAAGCAAAGATTTTTTTTCTGACAATGGATTTACATCACGACAGAAAAATACTTATAATCCGTTTGGTATTTGGCTGAGTGAGGTCGCTGTTGGGCCGTGTGGGCTTAACGCTCTCTTTTGGGCCCTCTCTTTTTTCTAACAGGCTATTTGCTTGTTATTTGTTTCATGCTTATCTTTTTTTTGATAATATTTTAGGTTTTGGTTATGACTTATGAACACCAACAAATTCTGTTATTTTCCTTTTATCAAAATTCTCTCACTTCTAACTACTTGGATTTTTGGAGGTATTTTTTATGAATCTTTATATTTAATTTTTTAAAAAAAAATTGATGTATCCTTGAAATATAACAATACAAATTTTTGTTACTCCATTGATTCTGCTAGCCCGAACATCACGAAATTGAGCTCCTCCAATCTTCTCCGAAAAAAAACAGCCCCTAATAAATTGTCGTAATAGTAAAATCAATCAAAACAATAAAATAATATTACTTAAAATCAGTCACTATTAATTAAATATGGATATAAATCATTCTTTATAATATTCACTCCTCCAATCATTTTTGTCAGGACATGCCAACACTTCAAAAATTAGTGCAACTCTCCAAAATGGATGCACCGGAAAGTGGCTACACATTCCGACATCAATATGTACTTCAAGCGAATCAAGCAAAGATTTATTTCTCACAATGGATATACATCAAGACAGAAAAATACTATAATCCATTTGGTATTTCATAGCATATACCAACTACTACTCAATAAATACAAAGACGATACGGACCAATACTGCCCAATAAGTCGTCGAGAACTTATCTTCCCGCCAGATCTCTGCAGTATGTTCTTGTCAGTTATTGGAAAGATTTGACATAATTGGACTATCATTAACAACCTTGGGAACAAGAAAATATTTACTGCAATAAGAATCCTTGACTACCAAATTGATGATGATTAACAAAAAGAACCAAAGTGCTGACCTTGGTTGTTCCCATTTATCTCTGTAAAATTTCATTTGGAAGTGCATATTTATTTATAAAGATGTTGCAAAATAACTATTGACTTAATTAATGCTCTTAGCAGAATAAATCAGAATATGCAAGCCAAAAATTCGACTCCCGCAAAACAGATTGGAGGGGATACAACGAAGGCCGGGTGAAGTCGCTATTGGGCCGTGTGGGCTTAATGCTCTTTTTATCGATTATCTCATTTTGGGCCTCTTTTTTTCTGACAGGCCATTTGCTTGTTATTTGTTTCATGCTTATCTTTGGAGATTTTGTAATGATATTTATATTATTTAAATTGATGTATCGTTCATATTTATATTATTTAAATTGATGTATTATTTTGATACTCTATCGATTTTGCTGGTCAGAGCATCACGAAATTGAGCTCCTCCAATCCTCACCCAAAGAAACAGCCTCTAATAGATGGTCGTAATTGTAAAACCAATGAAAATAATAAATTATATTACTTAAAATTAGTCACTAATTAATTAAATATGGATATAAATCATTCTTTATAATATTCATAACAAGAAAAGACCCATAAAAAATCCAAATAAAAAGAGAGAAGTAGAATACTAGAATTCCTAACCACTTTCCAGTTCCTCCTCTCCTCTCCTCTCCTCTCCTCCCTGTAAGTTTCTCTTTACTCTTCTTGATCATCATCTTCTTCCCTTTACGTCTATAATCTAATTAAATCGAAAAAGGTTTAATCTTTATTTAATTTTATTTGTTCCCCTATGTTTATTTTATTTTCAAGGAACTAAAAATCGCATCTTTCGCCGACTGACTCCGATGGGTTGCACGGTTAGGGATAAGCCCATCCGGACGGTCCGGAGGGTGCGATCCGGATCGACCCGGACCGATTCGGATGGCACCACCCATCCGTGCTGCCACGGGAAATCCAAGTTCGAGCCGGGTTCGAAACCCTTGGCCTATGAACTGGAGGCCCAACTACACCACCACTTGGTCCACCATCAACACCACCACCACCACGCCCACGGCCACACGTGCCAGCCGCCCGCTGGGTCGGATGAGAGCACGTGGGTGGAGGAGGTCCTGATGAAGAATTTGGAGTTCTTGTATAAGGAGGCGATCGGGAAGTTGGTCGGATTAGGATACGACGAGGAGGCCGTGATGGAAGCGGTCTTGGCAAACGGTCATTGCTACGGGGAGATGGATGCGCTGACGAATGTTCTGCATAATTCGTTGTCATATTTGAATTCCGAGGAGGAGTCCGGGGGTTTGGGGTTTCGTGATCTGAGGCAGCTGGAGGAGTACTCACTTGCGGGATTGGTTGGTTCGTTGCAGCAGGCTAGGCCAAATTTGAGCAAAGGGGATGCAATGTGGTGCTTGTTGATGAGTGATCTTCATGTGGGGCGAGCGAGTAGTATGGAGATTCCTTCGGATTCGGGGAATGGTAGTGAGAATGTGAGCAGTACCGTGCTGAGTGGGGCTGATAGCACCGATAGTAATGGGGTTGGTGTGGTCTCTCCGGCGTTGTGCAGGTTCCATGGTGGCTGGGGATTTGGTAGTGCAGAGACAGGTTTGCAGAAGGATATTTATTGTCCCAAGAGGTTTAACCTCTCCCCGTCTATGAAGTCTCTGTTGAAGAGGAATGCCGCGGCATTTGCTGCTGGATTTAGGGCTAACCCGAATTATGTGTCTGCTCCGTCACATGGCCAGAAGGATGATAAGTCTGAGGAGTTCCAAGATACAAGGAACACAGATGGTGTTAGTTCGGTGTTGAGTAAATTCCGCGATCTAAACCTTGATGATAGTGCCGGAGAGGGTCAGAAGGATGAAATGATATTGACTCTGGTTCATCAGATAAAGGATTTAGAGAGGCAAGTGAAGGAGCGCAAGGAGTGGGCGCACCAGAAGGCAATGCAAGCTGCAAGGAAGCTTAGTAATGACTTAACAGAGCTTAAGCTCTTGAGGATGGATAGGGAAGAGACTCAAAGGCTGAAGAAAGGCAAACCGACTCTTGAGGACTCGACGATGAAAAGGCTTTCCGAGATGGAGAATGCACTGAGGAAGGCTTGTGGGCAGGTTGACCAAGCTAATGCTGCTGAAAGGCGTCTGGAGAAGGAGAATGCAGAGATCCGAGCAGAGATGGAGGCTTTCAAGTTGAGTGCATCAGAGTCGGTAACCACTTGTTTGGAGGCTGCGAAGAGGGAGAAAAAGTGCCTGAAGAAGCTTCTGGCTTGGGAGAAACAGAAAACCAAGCTCCAGGAAGAGATTACAGTTGAGAAAGAGAAAATTATAGAGTTGCAAAGATGTCTGGCATTGGTTAAGAGTTCTCAGAAAGATGCCGAGGTTGTTCATTAATAAACCTTATATTCTTACTCAGCATTTATATGTGAAACACTTGCTTAGCAATAACATTCTTCTGCATTCACGAAACTTCAAGAATCTCGTATCGTTAAATAGGTTACATGCCTCATTTATGCTATGCTTTCTTTCATGCATTAAATAAAAGCAAAGTTGAGAGGTTTAAATGGCTATGTATTATGGTTTCATCGATTCTATTATTTGATCTTGAAATTCAAGTGTACCTTGTTTATTCTTTTTTTTTTTTGGTGAAATGTACCTTGTTTATTCTTGATGGTTTGACAATGAGCCTATTATGATACATTAAGACGAATACACTTCAAGGAGAGTGAAGTCTGATTTGGTTTTCCATAGCTTAATGTCAAGTCTTCAGATGAAAATGTCGTCTTTAGTCGATTTTATTTGGTTTTATCATCATGTTGACTTCCTCTTTTAAGCAATCTGTGCATGGAATGGGATGTTGTTGCTTCAGGACAACTGGAAGCAGGAAGTGAAGGCCAAAGAGCAAGCTGTTGCGCAGGTGGAAGAGGAAAGATGCAACAAGGAAGCTGCCGAGGCTAATAGCAAAAGAAAGCTCGAGACTTTGCGCCTCAAGATAGAAATTGACTTCCAGCGCCACAAGGATGATCTCCGACGACTTGAGCAGGAGCTTTCGCGCCTGAGGGCGTCAACAGAGTCTGCGGAATCGAAGCATCAGTCAGATGCAGTATCCATGACGAAGACTCAGGGAGATACGATCGCCAGGTTGCTTAACCAGCTAGACGAACAGGGAGATCTGGGGGAAAAGGGCGACAGCAGCGACAGGGAATGCATCATCTGTATGAAGGATGAAGTCTCTGTCGTCTTCCTCCCTTGTGCCCACCAAGTCATGTGTGCAAGTTGCAGTGATGGCTACGGCACGAAAGGTACGGCCAACTGCCCGTGTTGCCGAGCCCCGATTGAACAGAGGATCCATGTTTTTGGTGCAAGTTCATAGTATGGTTTAGATTGTCCATGATTAAGAATGACCCCGACTATTACATATCGTACCTATTTATACCTATTTATGCACTTTGCCTATTGTAGCTCATGCACTTGAGCAGCTACAGAGTTTTGTGAGATATGCCAATGAAGGAGGCATTGTTTATGAGAAAAGTCTCAATTTATATTAATTATTCAATTACCCCTTCGGTTTAAATAAAAAATAAATTGATAAATTACCTTCAGGTCCGTGGCTTATGTCCATTTTTGTGATAGGATCCTTGTCTTATCAGGATTTGATCTAAGGTCCCTACTTTACACCAAAATATTAATTTTAGGTCCCTCGCTGATGTCAGCGTTCAATTTTTTATTTTTTTTCTATAAAATGACTTTTATACCTCGAACAAAAAGACAAAAAAAATATTTTTTTGCTTTCTCTCCTTCCCATCTTCCACTTCTCTCTCTCCTCCAACTTCTTTAACCTAAATTAAAAACACAACCATCACAAAGAAATAATGGCATGAACTAAAATCCAAGAACAAAAGCTCAATAAGCAAAAAAATATAATAAACCCGTACAAGAGGAACCGGGGAAGAGGCTGGCAAGAGTGTGCATCGTCGGAGCATTTATATTGGATTTCCAATTTTCTCTTACTTTGGTTTTGTTTGGATAAGGAGGCATCATCGGTCGTCGGGTTAATGACGTAAATCGTCAGATCTCCCATATTAGGGACCACCGCATCAGATTTACCCAGAGTTTTAGGGCCATCGGGAAGTGCCTAACGAAAGCTAAATTCAACCGGGGAAATTAACAATTACCTCTCGTTAAACTAGAAGGAATCCAGTTCTCCTTGTATCCCCAATCAATGAAGACCTTGCTTTTTCTGCCAACGAAAGCTTTCTTTATTTTCGGAGGAATTTGAGATTTTCTTTCTTATATTCTGATTTTAGGGGTTCTGGCCAGGAATGTGGTAATCGGCTTTGGTTTATATTTTGTTGTTTAATTTATCATTATCCAGATGTTTAAAGTTTACACACACTATTACGTTGGCGATGGTGGCAGCAAGCTTGGGTCCGGCATAGGTCGATTGTGGGAGCTTGGGTCCGATGACAACAAGCTTGGGCTGGGTAATTCTAAATTCAACAAAACGCCCCCGGAAGGAGGAATAGATGCCCAGGTAAGGTCATTCGACAATTTTGAAGAAAAAATTGATGGGTTTGGGTTGATGTTTATCGGGGTTTCTGAAGGTTGAATAAGGTGTATTTTTTTAGTTTTTTTATTAAAGGGTATTTTAGTATTTTAGTGAGAAAAAAAATTGTTGACATCATTCTCAGTCATATTAGGGATCCGAGACCAATATTAATTCAAAAAATAAGGACATTACATCTAATTTAAATTATCCAGAGATGCTACTACAAAAACGGCCATAAATCTAAGACGTGAGGGTAATTTACCCAAAACAAATCTATCCATTTGGTTCCCGAGACGTGCACTGAACAAACCAAAACGTGGCGGAGCCGATAAATGCGAATGGGACCTTCAATGAACAACAATAACCAAATGTAAGGAACAACTATTCTTACAATTGCAACCACCAATTTGTCTTCACCCGCAACTTTTATCCTCTCTTTTTTGTGGGAACAATTATTTATGCCTCACACTGTCAATAAAAGGATGAAATACTTTTTTCTTGAGATTATAATAACCCATATTAAACATAAGCCTGATTTGATATAGTCGGTCCGCGTTTCGTTCTTCATTTTTCTCTTTAATTGGATGAAATATGCAACCTTTTATCTACATTACATTACATGAATTGTATAATCTTTTGATCAATTATTATGAACTTGAATTAAATAATATTCTTAATGGTAAAAAGAAATATTGCTCACCGAAGATAAAGATGTAACAATATGACCAGTTGAACTAACCGGAGAGAGAGATGAAAATTGACTAATTTTTATTATATTTTTGGGATTTTTGCTGATGTTATCAATCAATTTTTTAGTAAATGATTAATGTAAAAATAAAAAACAAAGGAGAAAAGTAGTAGAGCAAAGAAGAAAACCGCGTTTGACTTTGACCTTTTACTCTTTGCAACTAACCAACCCACCTCGCCCACTTCGCCAGTTTCCTTCCCCGACAAAAGAAACCCATAAATTAAGACCAACAGAGAATAAATACTATTACTTGTAAGAAGAAGAAGAAGAAGGCTTCCCAAAGATCCAGTCTTTACCTTCTGGGTCTCCAAAAGATCCCTCCTTTACCAGCTCCGGGAGTTGAGAGTTCACTTGAGCCAGGCCACCGGAGGGGGGCAGTTTGGTAAATTTGAGGGATGATGGGGGAATCGGTGAAGCAGATGCTGGCGAAGCCGATCCAGCTGGCGGACCAGATCGTGAAGGCGGCCGACGAGGCGGGAAGCTTCAAGCAGGAGTGCTCCGACCTCAAAACTCGCACCGAGAAGCTCGCCGGCCTCCTCCGCCAGGCCGCCCGCGCCAGCTCCGACCTCTACGAGCGCCCCACCCGCCGCATCATCGACGACACCCTCCAGGTATTAACTTCCTAACCCAGAAATTCTATTTGAAACGCTCACGTGATTTGAGTTTTGTTCGAATTACGGGTTATTATTGGAAATTTGAAGCACGCTCTCGGAATTCCGTTCAGGTACTAGAGAAGGCTCTCGCTCTAGCCCTCAAGTGCCGAAGCGCCAATGGAATTATGAAGCGCGTGTTCACCATTATCCCCGCTGCGGCCTTCCGGAAGGTGTCCTCCCTCCTAGACAACTCCATTGGGGACGTGTCGTGGATACTCCGCGTCTCCGCTTCCGGGGACCACGAGTACCTCGGCCTTCCCCCCATTGCCGCCAATGAGCCCATCCTCTGCCTCATCTGGGAGCAGATCGCGATTTTGTTCACGGGTTCTGTCGAGGACCGGTCGGACGCAGCGGCGTCGCTCGTGTCGCTGGCACGGGACAATGACAGGTACGGGAAGTTGATAATTGAGGAGGGAGGGGTCCCTCCGTTACTCAAGTTGGTCAAGGAGGGGAAGCCGGATGGGCAGGAGCACGCCGCGCGGGCTATCGGGCTGCTTGGGAGGGACCCGGAGAGCGTCGATCATATGGTGCAAGCTGGCGTGTGTACTGTGTTCGCAAAGATTCTTAAAGAGGGGCCAATGAAGGTGCAGGCTGTGGTGGCGTGGGCGGTCGCAGAGTTGGCGGGGAATCATCCAAAATGTCAGGACTTGTTTGCGCAAAACAACATTGTTAGGTTGCTGGTGGGGCATTTGGCATTTGAGACTGTCCAGGAGCATAGTAAGTATGCGGTGGTCGCGCACAAGGCGACGTCCATCCACGCTGTGGTCAATGCGGCCACCAATAGCAAGGAGGAGGTAGGGGCCGTGGGGTTGTTGGATGATGATCATTTGCATAATCCGAGGATCCCTTTCCCGATGGGGAACCAGACGCACAACCAGATGCACAATGTTGTTACAAATACTATGGCTTTGAATGCAGCCACCAAGTTTCCGCAATCGAAGGTCGGTAATGGGAATGTGAGTAATGGGGTAAAGCATGGTAGTCAGGTGGTGCATCATCAGCATAGCCATTCGATTTCTGGGGTTAGTCTCAAGGGCAGGGAGAATGAGGTCCCTGGTACCAAGGCTTATATGAAAGCGATGGCAGCAAGGGCGCTTTGGCATCTTGCCAGAGGGAATTCGAGTATCTGCAAGAACATCACTGAGTCGAGGGCGCTGTTGTGTTTCGCGGTCCTTTTGGATAAGGGAGCGGATGAGGTTCAGTATAACTCTGCCATGGCATTGATGGAGATCACTGCAGTTGCAGAGAAGGATTCCGATCTTAGGAGGTCAGCTTTCAAACCAAATGCCCCTGCTGCAAGGGCCGTCATCGATCAGCTTGTGAGAATTATCGACATGGGGGACTCTAGTCTTCTCATCCCTTGTGTTAAGGCTATAGGGAACCTGGCGAGGACGTTTCGGTCAACCGAGACAAGAATGATTTCCCCATTGGTTAAGCTTCTCGATGAGAGGGAAGCCGAGGTCTCTATGGAGGCTGCAATTGCCCTCACCAAGTTTGCTGGCACGGACAATTATCTACATGTTGATCACTGCAAAGCCATTATAAGTGCCGGAGGCGCCAAGCACTTGGTCCAGCTTGTTTACTTTGGCGAACAAATCGCCCAGCTCTCCGCGCTGCGACTCCTGTGCTACATCTCCCGGAACGTGCCAGACAGCGAGGAGCTCGCCCAGGCCGAGGTGCTCACGGTGATCGAATGGGCATCCAAGCAAGCTTTCATTAATCAAGATCAGACATTAGAACTATTGCTAGATGATGCTAAAAGTAAACTGGAGCTCTATCAATCTAGAGGCTCGAGGGGATTCCATTAAAGATGAGCTTTTTTTGCTGCATTTCTTTCCCTTGCCCGTTTGCTCCTTTCTCTGCTCGCCATTCTATTTGAGTGTACATACAATCTTTTACCCCGATCCGATCATTATTTTTACATATCATTCTCAGGAAATTACAAAATGGTCCTCATGGAATGTTATAACTAAAAAAATCATTCAAATATTTTATTCGCAAAAATATTATTACTTTTCCGTCTGAAACTTGTTAGATATTGAGCCGAATGGCAGGTGTCGTCCCTCCAAATTATTCTCCTTTATTTATACATAACCAACTATTTGAGGAAGATATGAATGGGAAGTTGTTTAATTTGGTGAAATGCCCTGGAGAATCAAGGAATCTTTTTTTAGCTTTCCAACGTATAAGTGGTTAGGGTTCCATGTGAGCAACTAATAGAAGGTGGTTGGTTAAAGGCATTGTAAATAGTTTTTTATAAGTAAAATTTAATTACTCATAAAAAATATTGTTTTTTGTGCATTAATGCACTACACCTAATATTGGCATAGCACTAAAATTCACCTAAAATCGTACACAACCTCTTTCGTTTGCACTTGAATTACGGAAATAATGGAACATTTTTTCTTTTGATAATTAATAATGTAACAACTAATTTACTTATTCAAGTAACTACTTGATATAAATATTTATAAAGTATTTAACAACGAAATTGTCAATAGTTGCCCTAGGAGCTGACCTACGGGCTGGTGACATTTCGTTGTCACCACCAACTTGTACGAGTCATTTCTTTTTAGTAAAAGTTAACATGTACGAGTCCTGGTCAACCAAAGTGGTAAGCTTTTTGCAATTAGAAAAAAAAAGGGGTTCAATCAAGGGTCCACATCTCGAACCCGTAAACGGCGAATAATTAGATAAATAATTACAGTTTGGTGGATTATAAATTATGCCCATATTCTATTCAACGTGACATTGCCCAACAAGCGATCACAATTTAGTGACTTTTATTGTGAGGGTTTATCCAACTTCATATTTGAAGAATTCAAGATTGGTTAATTTTGATCTAGTCTAGATAATATATAGAATTCTGATCTTACCTAAAAAAAATAATACATATAAACATAATACTAATGATCAAGCTGAACAAACTCAACTTCAATACGCTTCAAATTGGTTGTTTGATTTCTTTATAATTATTATGAGAGAATTAATAGTATTTACATTTTTTTAATACCCCTTCTTATTCGATAACAATCAAATGAGTCTCATTTAAAAAAAAAATTGAGATGATTTTTATATAACACAACTAGCGAATTGCCTTGATCTAAAAAACGATAATATAAAAATAAATGGTTACCGTCCATTGCCATTCAGTCATATGACAACCTCAAAATGTGTGTCCATCTTAGTATTCCCATGTCCTTCTAACAACCAAAGGTTTTTCTCTATCAAGGATCAATGATATTGTTAATGCACATAGTATACCACTGTTGGAAACCTAATCAAGAATTAAGGTGTAGTTGGGGATGAGATTGATCGATCAGAAAGACCATCGATACGTGACAAGCTCATGGCATATATCCTATGACTGCATTCATAGCAGATTGAGTTATCAACAAAGCATCTCCACCACCAATACAAATGTAGAATGATATAAACGGGTCCGATTTTAAAATTGTATTGAAAGAGTTCGTATCTTACTACTTTCAAAAACTCGAATATTTATTTCAATTTACCTAAATTTATATATTGACAAAAAAAAAAAAACTAAGGATGCCCATCCCAAAACTAGTCTTCTCCATATCAGTAACACCAAGAACATAGGCTACGATAACAGATTCAATACCAATTTTTTGAGGAATCCGAAAAGAAAGAAATTGCAGGTTAAGAAGATTCATCAATCAAACCGCAATATGCAAGCTGGCAAAACAGAAGCAGAATGCCATTAGATTCGCAGCCAAGTACTTGGTACAACAATTTCTAGACATCGACTCATTTTCAAGGACAGTGGAAGGAAGCATAATGCCATTAGATTCTACGTTTTTTAGAAGAGAAGCGGCAAAGTGAACTCGTCAATTGGCAAAAGCTCCACTGGGGTACATCTAAATCTGCAGAATCTACCTTAAGACAAGGAGCGAAAGGATTGCTCAAATCTACCTTAAAGCTTGCGGCAGAGGATGTGAGGTCAGGACTTGCAAGAATGGAGGTTGGCAAGTTCGGCGTCAGAGACAAAGTCCTGCTGCTTGCAGGAGTCGAGGGCTTCTAGGTGCGACCGCAACAGGAATTACCGGATCAGGAGAAACATCAGAGTCGTATGGCTATGTATATAGGTTCCACTGAAGGAGGGAATTGCATATAACGGTGCAAATTTCTATCACTAGCGTTGAACAACTGCACATCCAACCAGAGATAACAAAAACTGCAAAAACAGCAGGTGAAGTGCCCACCGTCGACAGGGCAGGAGGCATTGGAACTGACGGGCTTAAGGTGGACCAAATAAGAGGCTACACCACCGAGCAACAAGCAACAACCGCATCGGAGGAGGTGAAGAGAAAGAGGAAGATGAAGATGGCCCGATCTCGTGTTTGAGAGGAGAGAGGGTTAGGGGGTTCGGAGGAAGGTTTTCAATGGACGCAGGAAGCTAGAAAACAACCATTAAGTGTCTTCAGCTTTTCATGCTTCCTAATCAAGTCCATAAGTATATGGCCTCATTATTATCATGGTAGAAATGAGGTTTTGCCATGTTGAACAAATGATCTTCGAGAGCATCACGGTAAAACATGTGACCAAGCAAGAATAGGATAGGTTACAGTGCGCATCCAGATGAACCTGAACTATAGTTTAAACAAACACCAGATCATATATTATGAACCTTTTTTCCAAAATTGCTCGATCTTAGGCACGCAGTTGTCTAAACTCAACTGCTTTTAACCAAATCTTGAATGTCTTTAGTATCACTACTTGCAACTAATTCGAGTATCATCTTTGTAGTTGGCAGATCTGCAGAAAAACCCCTCGCCGCCATTTCACCGATAAGCTTCAGAGCTCTCAAATATTCATTGAGGCGTAGAAACCCCCGAATTAGTACATTATACGTGACGTCATCAGGTGAACAACCATCTCTCTCCATCTTCTCGAACAACCAGTATGCTTCAGCAAGCATTCCTGCTTTACTAAGTCCATGATCATAATGGTATACGCCTGAACATCGAGAGTGAGTCCTTTGTGGCCAAAGAGACTACAAAAGAGCCCTTTTGCGACTCAAATCGTTTCAGGGTTGCACATACCATGCATAAGAACATTAGAAATCATATTATCATAATTACAACCAATGTCCTTTATTTCTTTGAAAAATGACAAAGCATTAGCAGATTGACCATTCTTGAAAAAGCCTTCCAAGAGCACTAAGAAAACAACCTGGTTAGGATTAGGCCCATATTCTAGCATTGCTTCAAAATGTCTCAATGCATCTGCCATTTTTCCGACGTGGCACAAGCCACGAATAATGATGCTGCATGTAACAACACAAGGTTTCAGACCTCGATGACTTATTTCCTCGAACAGCTTCAAAGCTTCATCTATTCTTCTGTATTTGCAATATCCATGAATCAGAGAGGTATATGTAACAATATCAGGAATACAATCTTGAGAAATCATCAGCTTCATCACCTCTAATGCTTTTTCAATTTGACCAACCAAACAGTATCCATATATCAGCATATTAAAGGTGACTACACTGGGCAAGACATTACTCTGAACCATGGTGTCCAAAATACTTTGGGCCTCTATGACCTTGCCTTCTTTACACAATCCATCAACAATGACATTGTAGGTGACTAAGTTAGGAAAAATGCCACGTAAAACCATCTCATTTAGAATCCTTCTAGCTCCCTTCCAATTCCCCGAGTCACAAAAGCAACCGATGAGGGAACTATAAGTGTAAACGTCAGGTAAAACTCCTTTACCTTTCATCTCGGATAAAAGCTCTGTGGCCTCGGCTACACGCATGGCTTTGCAGAAGCCATCAATGACGATGTTATAGGTTCGTTCATTGGCCTCACAGCCACGTTCTTCCATCCTCCGAAGCAACAACATAGCAGTATCAGCTCTTCCCATTTTGCAAAGAGCAGTCATGATAATAGTGTAGCTGTAAACATTAGGTTCACAACCCCTCTTCGACATCTCATCAAACAGTTTAACAGCATCACCAAAGTGTCTGTTAGCACAGAGCCCGTTGATCACAGTAGTGTATGTCACCACGTTAGGCTCGCAACCGAACGCTCTCATATTATTCAACAAGCTAAAGGCCATCTCAGTGTGGCCGTTCTTGTACAACCCTTTTAAAACAGTTCCATAGGTAATTATATTCGGCCGATACCCTCCCTCTCTTGGTCATTTCATCAAACAGCTTAAGCGCTCCTCCTACATTGCCTTCCAAGACAAGCCCATTGAGAAGGGAATTGAAAGTAACCATGTCCGTCCTACGACGGGAGAGGGATGGGTGGGTGGGGCCCACGATGGGTTGGGTTTATTTTTATTTTTTGATTTTGTAATCTAATTTTTTTTCACTTCGTATACTTGTCACAATATTATTCGTACACAATATTTTTAAAGATAAGATTTGAGATAGAAAAATCTTTATAATTATCTATTACTTTTTTAAAAAATAAATAAATAACAAATAGTAATTTTTAATACCATATAAATAGACTCCATATGTCAACTTATAATTTCACACCAAAACCAAATTTCGAACAAATAGTAAGTTTTATTTTTACTTAATTTATGTTTACGATTGTTGTAATATATGCACTTTCTATGATTTTTAGCATTATCTAAATTTGAAATTTATCATTTCGTATTTTCTATGTAATTTGAATTATTATTAAGCTAATGCTTTTCAATGAAAACTATTATTTTTTAATTTTTGAAACTAATAATTTAATGCGAAGTATAAAACTTATATTAACGTGTGAATTAAAAAATTAAAGTTAATTGAGTTGATGATGTGGAGGATAGTTATATTAATTGTTTATTGGTTGGGAATGAGTCATGGTAGGGATGTTGATGTGGGTAAAAAATTGAGTGTAGTGGGATGGGTTGAAGTAAATGAGTGAGAAATTAATTAAATATTGGGAAAAGTTTAACTTTGATACCTGTGGTTTGGCAAATTTTGCGTGATGATCATGTGGTCCTAAAATGCCTCTCATGATCCTGTGGTTGGCTAAAAATTTTGCGACGTAGCCTCGGGTGGCTTCCGAACCAAAAAAATTACTCCGAACCTAATTTTTAAATCCCTTTTAATCCCTAATTGTTTAAAAAAATTCTGAAAACACCCTTATCTCAACCCGAACTCCAAAATGAACTTCTTCCAATCCATATTCGCCAACGATCCGGATCCCCCGGGCTCTGAATTCGAATCTCAACCCAATCCCGATAAATCAAAACCCAATTCTGACCCCAATTAAGAACCTAACGGTAAAGTTTGAGTCGATGATCGAGACCTACCGCCGGGACCTCAAGGAGTTCGGGTCTGGTCTGAAGAAGGAGATCGAGATGGCCCAGGGGGTCCCTTGGCATGGTCGGCCACGCCATCGATGATAACCCGAAATCCGGACTTTGGGGTGAGATAGGGTTGTTTTTAGAATTTTTAAAAAAATTAGGGATTAAAAGAGATTTAAAATTAGGTTCGGAGTAATTTTTTGGTTCGGAAGCCACCCGAGGCTACGTCGCAAAATTTTTAGCCAACCACAGGATCATGAGAGGCGTTTTAGGATCACAGGATCATCACGCAAAATTCGCCAAACCACAGGTATCAAAGTTAAACTTTTCCCTTAAATATTTCAAGGATGAACAAGGATGGGTTGGTGATGTGGATAGTCTGAAAAAAGGAAGTTAGACATACGACAGATAGTTATCGTCCGATAATTGTGCATTTTCAAAATTTTGTAAAGTAATTGTGAATCCGATTGAGATTCAATTTCATTTGTTGAAAATTTAATTGCAATTTGAATCAATTATATAAATCTGGATCATGGTCAAAACTGTTGTTAAATCTTAGATTTTATAATTTGAATTTGATAAATTCATCAATATTTTAATTATGATTATTCCTCCACCGTTTTGACTCATCCTACGAGATTGATAAATTATTATATGGAGTCAAAAAAAATATGCGAACTACGGAATTGAAGAATTGTGCGTTCTGACACTTGTTAGTGTAACTTGAATAATTGTTTATGGGTAAAACATATGACCAAATAAGAGGCTACTCCACCGAATTAGCACATTATAAGTGACATCATTAGGTGAACAACCATCTTCTCGAACAACCGGGACGCTTCACCAAGCATTCTTGCTTTATTAAGTCCATTGATCATAATGGTAGACGCTTTAACAGCGGGAGCGAGTCCTTTGTGGCCAAAGAGACAACAAAAGAGCCATTTGGCGACTCGAATCGTTACAGGGTTAGCATATGTAATGAACCAGTCAAGTCCAAGCGTCCCACTTGCCATAATTGGGGTCGAATATCTGCGCACCTTCTTATTATTCGATCAAGCTCTCCATCTTGATGAGGCCGATGAGCGCTCTTCAAACAAAGTTATTCTGGCCAAAATTTATGAGTTTTTATTTCGTCTATGTGCTATATAACTTAGTGGTGCGAGCAACAACAACTACAAGAATAAGCTGATCTAGTACTATATGTTAATTTTTTATCACCGTTATGAATATGTACTATGTTAAAATATGCATATTTGTGATGGTGCAGAAGATCTAGTACTATAGATCGTGTCTAATATTCAAGAGACAGAGCATAAACAACAATGATCTAATTTTCAGTGCAAAAGACACTCAAAAGATTTGGAAGAATCCAACATTGGATGTATTTCTGGCAAGCAATACGGCTCAGCAAGTATGTGATTTATAAGGTTTTAAAATATGTGGTCTGATTGGCAGTCGGACCAATCGTCTCTAAGAGCATTTCATTTTTGGCTAAAAAAAGGCTATCTGGGTGAGCCGCTTGAAATCCGATCGGAGCGGACGGTTCGCCCAGAAAATATTCACTAATTTATAATTTTATCTTCAATTTGAGACTACCCATTTGTATAGATATTTTATTTGGTATATTTATAAAAATTAGTATGTTTATATCTGTGTTATTATTAATTTATTATGTAAATTATTTACCCATATACCTATATATATTTCAAAAAAATTAAAAAAACTATAAAAAAATCTAGTCCGACCAGCAGTTGAGTCGACTGGACCAAATTCCAGGTTAACCTCTGGGTCGTTTTTAAGAACCCTGTTGATTTCCAAGTCAAGTCAAAGGGGATATGGAACAATCGTTCCTACAGGAGATGCTAATTCTAATGCCATTGTTACTCATGTGAGAGATCATCGAACTACTTGGACCACAGAAAAAAAAGCACCAAGTCTTAGCTAAACAATTTATCCAAGTAGTTTGATGATCCGCCTTAAACTTGTCGTTTTTGGCCCCACAATGGCTGGTTTAATAATGACTCTAGTCTACTAATCAGAATGTGTTTCTCTTAATCTATATTTTCTCGTTTTCCGGAACGTGTAAAAGCATTTGAGGTAGTAGACTACTTGGTAATTGTTATGTATGGTCTGTTTAATGTTCTCATTAATAAAAGTTTTATTTGCTGATAGAAAAAAATAATCTAAGTTGCAGCATGGTTTTTCGTAACTCAGTATAGACACTATCAAAGCATATTTGTCCACCAAGAAAAAGGTATGATTTAAGATGAATTACGAATATGGAGAAGAAGAAGAAGAACCATACCAAAAATAATGATTCTTGATACGTGACAAACTCGTGGCATCTATCCTATGTCTGGATTCATAGCAGATTGAGTTATCAACAAAGGATGCCCACCCCAAAACTAGTCTTCTCCATATCAGTACCACCAAGAACATAGGATACGGTAACAGATTCAATACCAATTTTTTGAGAAATCCGAAAAGAAAGAAATTGCAGATCAAGAAGGTTCATCAATCAAACCGCAATATGCAAGCTGGCAAAACGGAAGCAGAATGCCATTAGATTCGCAGCCAAGTACTTGGTACAACAATTTCTAGACATCCGACACATTTTCAAGGACAGTGGAAGGAAGCATAATGCCATTAGATTCTACGTTTTTTAGAAGAGAAGTGGCAAAGTGAACTCGTCAATTGGCAAAAGCTCCACTGGGGTACATCAAAATCTGCAGAATCTACCTTAAGAAAAGGAGCGAAAGGATTGCTCAAACTCAAGTACTCAACTACCCAATCCACAAATAAATATACAAAACATTTATCAGCATCAACCATATGAACCGGACCAACCATATGAACGGATGAACCCCACCAATCTAGATCTACGATTCTCTAACCCAAAAGAACGCAATAGCACGAGGCTTAGATCATTCAATTCCTCACTCAGTTCAGTCATGTAGCACAGGATTTTATTTTTTATTTTTTGGTGGAAATGTAGCACAGGATTTGTTTTACTGTTTAATGACACAACTCAAAGACCTATACCAGACAACACCTGTATCAGTTGGAAACTCATTTAAGTCATGCAGAAGTAGAACGGAATTTATTAGACCGTTAAATGCCACAATTAAAAAATTCTAATATCAGACAACACTTATATCTTTTTTTAAGGGTGACGATACCTATATCAGTTGGCACTCATTTAAGTCATGAAAGGAATTGATTAGACCGTTAAGTTCCAGAACTCAATGATTCTTATACCAGACAACACCTATATCAGTTGGAAACTCATGGCACGGAATTTATTGGACTGTTAAGTGCTCGAACTCATAGATTCTATACCACGCAACACCTATATCAGTTGTGACCTCCTATTATGGAATTTATTATTTATTATACCATTAAATGAACTGAAATCAAAGAATCTATACCAGATACCATACAACATCCATATCAGTTGTGAACTCATTTAAGCCATTTAGAATGGATTTGTTTTTGGTCTGGATTTAGCATGGAATTTATCACAGTTAAGTGCCACGACTCGTAGACTTCTATAACAGACGACAGCTTTATGAGTTGGCAACTCGCACTGGCATGCTAGTAACCTCTAGCAGATAGCAATCATCATGTATTCAAACCGTACTAGTGGCAATGGAAAGGTATCAGACAGCGAGAACCTAAGAGCACAAGCTACGGCGCAAATCAGGGCACCAACATAGTCGAAAGAGCACAAGCGGGAAGTAAACATATCGCACTTGACAGTAACAAAAACATCACTCATTAGAGAGACCATCCAAAAGAACAAAGGCTAAAATCAAACCCGGGAAAAACTTCCTCTTCCTCTGCAGAGGATAACTTAAACCAATTCAACAAAACACCAACCCAAAAAGTACCTTAGCTATACGAATATACTAATTAATAACAAAGTAGACCGACCAAGCTTAAAAAACCTAGCATCACCACATCAAATTCAAGCAGCATTAGGGCACTCCCTGGCGAAGTGGCCGTCCTCCCCGCATTGGAAGCATCCCCTTCCGCCACCTCCACCGCCACCTGCTCCGCCGCCGCCAGTGAACCGACCTCCAACCCTAGCGCTCGAGCAGTCCCTAGCCAGATGACCGATCCCACCACAGTTGTAGCAGCCTGCACCGCCTCCGGTAGGGCAGTCCCGAGCCATGTGCCCAAACCCACCGCACTGGTAGCATCCGCTGCCTCTTCCCCCGCCAAAATCCCCTCCGGCATTTCCAGATCGGAGACAGTCCCGAGCAAAATGCCCCGCGTCGCCGCACTTAAAACACGCGCCACCACCGCCTCCACCGCCGCCGACGTTGCCAGCGCAGTCCCTAGCGAGATGGCCCGGGTTTCCACAGTTGTAGCATCCGGCGCCGTATCCGGAGGCGGCTCCCCGGCGGGGAGCCCCGGTCCAGGAGGATCCATAGGCGCCGGGGCGGCGGTTGGATGAGCCGAGTGGCGCGCCGCCAGGGGCGGTCACGTTGATGGCCTGATACTTGTTGTCGCCGGAGAGGGAGATCGTGAACTCGACGATGTCTCCATCGGCGAGGGAGCGGTAACCGCCGTCGGAGCGGATTTCGGACTGGTGGACGAAGAGATCGTCGCCGCCGTCGTCGGGCTTGATGAAGCCGAAGCTCTTCTTGAAGCTCGTAACCGTTCCCGTCGATCTCTCCTCCTTCCTCGCAACCGCTTGGTCCTCCGCCATCGTGGATCCGATCCGAGACTCTGCTTCCTCTTCTCCTTTTATTTTTCTTTGTTTTATTTTATTTTATTTTTAGGGTACAGTGCGTATATATATACATATATAAATATATAGGGAGATGAGAAATCCCTAATTTATGCGGTGAGTAGAGACAGTTAGTTAGTTGGGGAAATTAATTAATATTTGATAGATTGTACAGGTTTTTTTTGTTTTGATACAAGGTAGATTGTACAGGTGGAGAAATTGGAGAGAATATATAGTTTTTGATACTACCTAAAAGTTAAACTACAATAAAATCGGGTCACTTAGTTAGTTCAATTTTTCTAACTATAGTTTAATATAAGTAACTATTTTTTTATATCTCAGAGTTGAATACTGAAAATTGAATTACGAAAATTACTAATTTTAACAGTAGAAAATGGGCTCGGGAAAGAAAAATCGGAATTTTTTTTTGGTGTTACTATTCATCCGAAATTACGAAATTGGTACCCAACTGAAAAAATTACGAGTTTGGTGTCCAGCGTGGCACGAATAAAATTTATACCGGATATTGGACCAGTATCCGGGATTTTGAACCGGATAAGCCAATATCCGGTATTTTAAACCGATTACATCAGTCGGTATAAAATACCGGATATTGGCATATCCGGGACAAAATCCCGGATACTGGTCCTATATCCGGGATTTTATACCGGGTACCGGTT
>SOPF01028223.1:419851-436668 GCA_012979155.1 Hypericum perforatum
AACCGGTACCCGGTATAAAATCCCGGATATAGGACCAGTATCCGGGATTTTGTCCCGGATATGCCAATATCCGGTATTTTATACCGACTGCTGTAATCGGTTTAAAATACCGGATATTGGCTTATCCGGTTCAAAATCCCGGATACTGGTCCAATATCCGGTATAAATTTTATTCGTGCCACGCTGGACACCAAACTCGTAATTTTTTCAGTTGGGTACCAATTTCGTTATTTCGGATGAATAGTAACAACAAAAAAAAAAAATCCAGAAAAATCAGTGATGGGCCTACCAATGTGGTACCCTTTTTGTTTTTGCATCGTGTGGAGAGCAACAAGCATATTTAGATAATGGATTAGTATTTTTTTTATAAGTGGATAATGGATTAATTGAATTGGAATACTACAAGTTGTAGGAAATCTATCATAAAAAGATTATAAGTTGTTTATCTTTTAGCTACTATTAATTCTAATTAGATAATTGAGAGATTATTCTAGTTAATTTAGAGATATAGAATTCGAATTATAAAATATACATGCATTCAGGAATTTTGTCGTTATTTATCTTTACGTGACTCGAGCAAAACGTTTCATATATATTTGAAGGCCCGAAAATAAATTGGTGAAATTATTTCGACAGATTGATCAGTAGATTTCAACGTTTCACTTCTCCGAGTTCTATGATTTCTTCAAGTGCCTCTTGTATTCTAGCCAGTCAATTCCTGAAGGAAGGAAACACCAACAAAGCAATAGACATGGTCAGGAGAGGAACAAGGAGTGATCTCCATTGGCATTGTGGTCGACTGACGAGACAACGACGAGGTTTCGAGTCCCAACCCTTGCACTGACACTAACAACAACTAACTGCTCGAAGAAGAATTTCCCTGTTCGCGAATTTGTAAATGAAAGAAAAAGTAGTGAAGGAGTTAGTTCAGTTCTTCGTACCATCTTTAGCAGACAAGTCAACCATTATGGCATCAATACCCTTCTCCATTCCCTTCAATCCGCACATGTAAACGTAGGTGTTGTCCTTCTTCAAGAGCTCCCATAGTTCGAGTGCGTACTCGGCCATGCGGGGTTGGATGTTCAACTTCTGGCCCTCGGCATTGGTCTGCTCTCTGCTCACCGCGAAGTCCAGCCTTCACGAACTCCTGCAAGAGTAGCAAATGAATGTTGCACACTGTTTGAGCTGAAAGGCCTGAAGAGATTTATGTGCAGTAAGCAAGGACTCGGTTTTGTAAGGGGAGGATTGACGTAATTTATTGGAGCGAACTCTAAGCGAATACTAAGAGTCTAAGCGAATACTAATAGAAAGCGCATGCCTCACCTCCTTGTACAACAAGGAGCTGCTTGTTGGGACACCCAAGAAGAGCCATGCCAATCCTTCGAACTGCAGAAATTTGAGACGAAAGAAGTGTAAGTCAGAAAGCCAGTGCAGCTAAAGGTAATGTGGGAGATTGTCCCTACCTTGTAGTCATCGTACTTCTCGAAAAACATTTTCCACAGGAACGATCTGAACGGGGCAATGCCAGTTCCAATAGCAAGCTACAAATTGAAGGGTAAACATGTTAAGTCTCGAATGAGCTCTTGATCGGGTAATCTAGCAAATCAATGTTGGAGTTTCTGTTAATTTACATATTTCGGGTCGAATGACACGAACAAAAAGGCAATACCATGATGACGGTGGCATTGGGATCTTTTGGCACGAGCATTTCTTTCCCCACAGGTCCGGTAAGTTTCACTTCAGCATTGGGTTTCAAGTCGCCTGAATTCCAACAGAACAGAGCAAAATGTAAGGTCAGGAAGCAATTTGCAGATAAACAAAGAGAGTGTTAAGGGCTTACACAAGAAGTTGGAGCAAACTCCTTTGACAATTTCACCGGCGTCATTGGTGTATACTAGCCTCTTAACAAAAAGAGAAACCTGAGAAATATGACAAGTTCGTCCGCAGAGGGATCGAAACAGCCGGATGCAACGAGACAATAATCGAAACATTAGGTGCTGTGAAGCTCCGTATAAACTGAAATTGCAGCAGCCTTTTAAAGTAAAGCCAAACAAGGGCTTCATCTGAAGTGGAGAAAAAACCTACAGTTTTGGAGTCTCCAAAGTCGCCAAGAGCACTGCTGGCAATTGAATACAACCTCAACTTGTGTCTTGTGAGGCTTTCCATTCTTGTCAACGCCATCCGCGATCATCCCAATTGATTGTCCTTCTCTATAAGGGATCTCTCCTATGTTGAATAGCACCCACAAAAACAAAATTACTCCACAAGTCTGTCATCGACAAAGCCATAGCACATCAGATGAGATCGCTTATACGGATTCTAGCAACTTATAATGCTCTGTGATCGACTTATATGATTGATCACTCAGCTTCGTGATGTAGATCTGTCGATAGAATCACATGTATATATATGTGCGTATGTGTGAATGGATTGATAGCAACTTGGATGGTCCTCCCAACTAATTATCCATATTCATTGTTGCAATTAACGAGTTTTGGAATTTGAGAAATAATTATATTTGGGAGAGAAGTAAGGTATGACCAACTGTATTCAATTCTGTGCAGGTACATGGAGATATACAAAAATTGGATTCTGTGCAGGTACATGGAGATATACAAAAATTGTGATCTAAAACACATGATGTAAGTTGTATCAAATCGAAACGAGAGACTTATCGGTTGAGAATAATCCCCTCACGACTAGGTAAAAATGAATAGTGATAGAGCTATGCGTCCCTCTATTGACTGTGTTGTGGCGAGAGATATCTTGAGGAACCATGATGGGTTTTAGATATGTGGGTTACCGGCAAATGTAAGTTGTTGTTCTAGTGTCAATGTCGAGCTCTGGAGTGTCTTATATGGAGTCCAATTAGCAAAATCTAAGTGATTTACGTAGTTGCTGATTGAAGTGGACACCCAAGTTGTTGCGGATCTTATTATCAAGTCAGATACAAATAACACGAGGACTAACCCTCTCTTGAATAGTGTTCTAAACGAGTTAGAAAGAATCTCCAATACTCGGGTGGCCCACGTCTACTGCAAAACAAACAAATGTGTCGATAAATTAGAAAATATGGGCTTTAAGAAACTTGTTAACTTTCACACTTTTGAGAACCCCCACCTACCCAAGTAAGTGGTCCGCTAATTTATGATATGGTTGATGGTGCTCTTTCTCGCGGTGTGACCAGAAGAGTTGGTAATGAATTCCATCGAGATCATAGATTAGCAGATAAGAACATGGAGAGAGATCTTCTTCCTAGAAATAACACAGACCATGATGGTGCGATGTTAAGTTTTGCGATATCTCAAATATTAAAAGAGAATTTTTTCTTGCCGAGTGACCATTTGGTCCAGTGGCATTGTTCCCACTCATGTGGGGTGAAGTCCAGGGTTCGACTCCTGGCATGGGCATTTCTGATGTAATAGAATAGGATTTAGAATAGGATCTCAAAAAAAAAAAAAGAGAATTTTTCCTCCCAATGTATTATTCTCTTTGTACAAAGTTTTTTTCACCCATTTTTTTTATAGAGACTTGATTAGATCAACGATCATAACTTCATAAAGATAAAAAAACCTTGCACTAAGTAGGATTATTTAGCCATATAACTGAACATATAGGAGTGACTATCCCCTTCATCTTCAACCAAAACAAACTAACTTTTTTTTCTTCATCATGACGCCCAATAGGATTTCTTTCGTAATTCCAAGAAGGTTGTAGTACAATCCAACCATGTTTTTTTAGAAATATTCGTGGGTAGCATCAACTAAGAGAGCCATAAAGTATCATTTAACTGAAATAGGAAACAAAGTTTTCTTGATAAACACAATTACATATGTTCGAGAATTGAATTTAATTCGTAATTTGATTCGATTTATTAATAATTTGATTCGTCAAAAATTCAATACAAATTTGTCATTATTTGAATTAAATTTGGTTTAAGATTTCTATTATTGGTCAAACCGGCAAATTTAATTCAAATTCGATTTAAGTTGAATTTGTATATATAATATTATGTATATATAAAAAAGCGAGAGCGGGGCTTTTTGGCACGGACATGGGCGGGGTTAATTTAAAAAGTTGGGAGCGGGAGTGGATTACCAATGAAGGAAAAAAAGAGCAAGGTAATTGCAAATTACAAGGAGTCGTGGGTCCCTGGAAGGAGGGAAAAAAATGGAAGCAGCGAAAAGAAAATCAGCGCCAACATTCCCGCTCGCTTCAAAATTCAAACCACTTTCTGTAAAAGTGGAACAAAAAAGGGAGCGAAACCCTAGAATTCAATATCAAGTTATATCATCATTATTACACACGCTTTCTCACTCTCAACTCTTCCTCTCCTTCTCCATTCCTACAAAAATGGTCAGGTCTGAGAGGAAGCGAAACCCTAACAAACCGTCTGATGCTATGGCGGTAGTTAAAGGGAAGCGCCCCCTCGACGAGGCTGGACCGACATTGAGCAAGTCGAGCGGCGAAAGGCCTACATTGTCGAAGAAGACCGAGTCCAGCAAGAGAAAGAAGGTGTTGAGAGATTCGGAATCTGATAACGGTGAGGATGAGGATCTGGATGGCCTTTTGGTTGAACTAGGAGATGAAGAGGCGGACGAAGAGGAGGAGGAGGAGGGAAAGGCAGGGGACTGTGGTGTTTTAGAAGAGGTGAAGGTTAAGCGGGTGATTAAGAAAGCCATTAACACCAAAGAGGACGAGGATGATGAGCCTGAGCTTCTCGACCCTATTCCTCGCGAGGAGGCATTACGAGAGTGGCCCACCCGCTATGCCACACAGGTTGTCTTTCCTTCAAAATCTGTTCAATTTTAGGGCTGAAATTCCAATTACATATGTTTTGATTTTGTTTACTTCTTCTCTTTGCTGGTTTTGATTTCTCCAGGAGAAGCGGAGGAGCATAACTGCTGAAGGGTAAGACATTTTCTGTTTTTTTCCCAAAAAAACTCCAATAAATAAAAAAGAAAAGGATATAAAACAGTTATAAGCTCACAACACACCTGCTAAACAACAGTCTTGACGATCAGGTGGGTCAAAGGACCCACCACCAGTTAGCCACCAGTTAGTGAGGTGTTAACAGTAAAATTTTAGGGTTAATGTAAAGATTTTTTAATGTTCTTGATGGTTTGTGGGTGACCATCTTGTAGTGAGCTTGACGAAGTTCTTCAAGCGAAAGGCCATTATAGGAGGGCTAAGATTGATGGTGTTTTTTATGGTCTGGGAGATCATGCTTATGTGCAGGTGAATACCGTTGTCACCTTACATGGCTCTAGTCCATTGTTTTTGGTGTTTACTAATCGTTGGTTATTGTGGTTAGGGTGAGGTTGGCAAGCCTTATTACATTGCGAGAATATTGGAGATTTTCCAGCCAATTATTGGTGAATCCCACTTCCTTGCACAGTGGTTTTACAGGGCTGAAGACACGGTATGTGTCTGAATTGCTAATAGTTAGTGCTATGCGTTTACGGATCATGACATGAAGGTATTTGACAATGCTCTTGGTTCTTTTAGATGATCGAAGGTACTGTCCCAATGGATGAAGAAAAAAGAGTGTTTATCTCTGATGATCGAAATGATAACCCTCTCAACTGCCTTGTGTCGAAGATCAATCTTGTTTATGTTGAGCCCAATGTAAGTGTAACTTCTGTCACTTTGTTGTTCCATGATTGTGCAATTAGTAGTTGATGATTGATGTGTTTGGATTTTGTAGATTGACTTGAATGCAAAGCAAAGGCAACTTCCTGATTGTGATTTATACTATGATATGAAATATTCCTTCCCTTTCCGCACGTTTGCTAATACAATGCCAGCTACTACATCTCCTATTGATGATGAAAACATGAAAAGCGATAGTGGTTGCTCAACGATTTATAATGAGGGGAGTCCAGACAATGTCTCTTGCAAGCCTTCAAGTGAATCTGATGGGAAGAATTCTGAGTTGCACCTGCTGGATTTGTATGCTGGTTGTGGTGGAATGTCTACTGGACTCTGCATGGGTGCTGCTCAAGCAGGGGTCAATTTGGTTACGGTTAGTTGAGCTTAATCTGTTGTTATTTGATAATATTGTTACTGTTTTATCTCTAGTTGATAACTGAAATAGTATGTTTTCTACAGAAATGGGCTGTAGATATGAACCCTTACGCTTGCGAAACTCTCGCAAAGAATCACCCTGAGACAATGGTAATTATCTTTCCTTGTCTATCTAGTTCTTGTGCAGCTTTTGAAGGTGAAATCTCATAATTATCACTTAAATTTGACATATAGGTTCGGCAGATGGCAGCATCCGATTTCCTCTTAATGCTTAAAGCTTGGGAAGATCTTTGCACAAAGTTCAATTTGTTTGGTTCTGTGGCTTCTTGCAGTCCGAGCCCCAAAGTAGAGGATGAAATTGAAGAAGATAGTGAAGATGACAGTGAGCCGTTGGATGAAGATGTCTTTGAAGTTGAGAAGTTTTTGGATTTTTGCTACGGTGACCCTAAGAAGCTCAAGCAACCTGGGATATATTTCTTGGTAAAACCTTTGCTTTTGTTCGTGGCTGTTCTCTAGCGAGCTTAAACATAAATTTATGTTATGTAACTGATGGTTTTATGGTGATTTCTTTAATGTACATGCAAAGTTTTGGTTTCTTTCTGAATTTTTATTTTCTGCTTCAAATCTTTGTTCGGGAGGAATGTTGTTAAACTGAGACGATATACGTATGCACGTTGCTTAAGGCAATGTCTCTGATTTTGAATATTCTTTTGTATGAATTATGTAACTCAATAAAATCTGTGATAATAGGTTCGTTGGAAAGGTTATGGTCCAGAGGAAGATACATGGGAGCCTCTTGATGGCCTTGGGTACATTTTTAGACTTTGTTTCTTTGTAGCCTTCATTTCAAACTTCATATATTGAAGTTTTAACTTTTACAGCTCTTAACTATTTCAGGGAATGTGAAGAGAAGTTGAAGGAATTTGTGACTGAAGGATTTAAGTCTAATATTCTACCTCTGCCGGTAATTTCCCTTTTAAATTTCTGATATAAAGTCCAATTTGTTTACTATCATCTGTTTTAACTGAACCTTGCAATGTACATTGAATCCTCTTAGGGAACTGTTGATGTCCTCTGTGGAGGACCCCCATGCCAAGGGATTAGTGGTTTTAATAGGTTTAGAAACAAGATATCTCCGCTGGATGATGAGAAAAATAAACAGCTGCTTGTGTTTATGGACATTGTGGATTATCTGAAGCCCAAATATGTTCTTATGGAGAATGTGGTAGACATCTTGAAATTCGCCAACGGTCATTATGGCCGCTATGCTGTGGGAAGACTTGTCAAACAAAATTACCAAGCTCGGGTTGGTATCATGGCTGCTGGAAATTATGGTGTTCCACAATTCAGATTTCGTGTATTTTTGTGGGGCTGTCAACCTTCAAAGGTAAACTTAACCATCTTCTATAACTGGTGTTGTCAGCATTTAAGTAGCCTTGAATTTGATGTATAAATAATGCCTACATACATTTATAGTGAAAATGTTTGTTTCATTGTTACTGTTCTTGAAACTGAATGCTTGCATTTTCAGTGCTTACCTCAATACCCACTTCCAACGCATGATGCAGCAAATCGTGGAGTACTTCCAACGGGTTTCAGGGTAGGTTTTCTCTATTTTTTGCAAGGAACTCTGCTCTTTTAACGTATTATGTTGCAGAGCTTCTTGGAACTCTAAAGTACATGTTATACTTCTCAGGATATTCGTGCGATTTATGATGAGGATGAGAAGACGCAATTACACAAAGCTATTTTTCTTGGAGATGCTATAGGAGATCTACCGCCTGTGCGTGTGATGGATTTGTTTTTTTTTTTTGGAAAAAAAAACTTCAATAGTATGGGGCTTATGTTTTTTAGAACAAGTAGTATGATTTTTTTTTTCCATGATAGAGTTTTCTCAAATTTGTACTACTTTTAGTATGGCCTTTTGTCATCGAAAGTTATAGATTAAGAAATCTGTCACAGTATATGAAACAACAAGGTATTTGGCCAAAAATACTTTAAAACAATGGGTTGAAGTGAGTCTGTTCTTTATATATCATTTTATTGATGCTGAGATATCTGTTTTCTGGCTTTTAGGTTGCTTCTGGTGACCTTGAGGATGAATGTACCTACGGAACAGAACCACAAACTGATTTTCAAACATACATACGGATGAGACGAAGTGGTTAGTTTTCTTGTTAAGGGACTTCTGTTTCCATAATTTATATATGGAACAATAGTTATATGAAATGTAATCATATTGGTTTTCATGTCAATCAGAAATGGTTGGTTCTGCTGGTCTGGATGACGACGGTCCACTCATGTTGTATGATCATATTCCATTGAATCTTAGCAAAGATGACCTCCAACGTGTTTGTAGGATTCCGAAGGAAAAGGTTCTTGCCACCTTCTAAATGCATACTGTTTAGTCAATTAAAGTTCTGTCTTGGTTTTGCTTATCATTGTTTGTATTGTAGGGTGCATGCTTTAGGGATTTACCGGGAGTTCTTGTGGACAGTAATACTAAAAAAGTGTCTATTGATCTCTCGATAGAAAGGGAAAAACTCGAGTCCGGGAAGTTTTTGGTAAGACATTCTACTTAATTTTTGTCAATTTTTATCATTTTTTAATCTGATTTTAGTTGGTCAATTTTATCAGGTGCCCGATTATGCCATTTCATTTGTTAGAGGGACATCGACAAAGTAAGTACAGTGCTTATTGGTATTTGAAAGATAATTCTGTATCCCGTCAGTGCTCATGTATTGTAATTTAGGCCATTTGCTCGCTTATGGTGGGATGAAACTGTACCTACTGTTGTGACCCGAGCAGAACCTCATAATCAGGTTAGACGTTACTTCAAAGCCATTTTTTGATCATCCAACTACACAAGGTCACTAATGATATACTATTTGTGCATAGAAAATTTTACATCCCGAACAAGACAGGGTTTTAACGATTAGAGAGAATGCAAGGCTGCAAGGTTTTCCAGATTGCTATAGATTGTATGGACCTATCAAGCAGAGGTTAGTTTACAAAGAAATGTTTGTTCTTTGTTGGTATTCTTGTTGTTCATGAGAAATGATCTTGGTATGTGGTGGATGTTCCATCTTCTCTTATAATGCTCTCAACAATTTTCAGGTACATACAAATAGGTAATGCTGTTGCTGTTCCAGTTGCTTTCGCGTTGGGCTATTGTTTGGGCAAGGCTTGTGAGAGCTCGGTTTTAGAGAATCCGGTGACTGCCTTGCCTTGCCACTTCCCAAATTGTCTACTGCGATCAGCTGAGGAAGATTCAGCTGAACAATGCGAATAACTCGAGTGTTTGTGGTTGTAACAGTAGCAAGTATTCAAGATTCCATCATTTGGCCGCTTGTGCCAAGTTTGATTCTTCATCTTACTTATTCACCATCCTCTTCAACATCGACAATTGTAAAGAATGTTAAGCTTATTTCAAACATTTGTTGATTAGGTTCTCTATAACGGAAGGAATGTTCCTGCAAATCTGATTATTTGAGAACAAAACATGGGAAAGTGATTTCTTGTCCGTCATGTTACAGAATTAACAGTACGATAAGGTGCTAGTTTGTGATGTCAATGAAATGTCTGCTAGTTTGTGATGACAATGGATCAAAGCGCAAATTCTTCGGAAATGGTTCACTCCTCCAAGGCCAATCTTTGGCAGCATAAACAGTATGCAGCTCGTATTGAAGATGTCTCCAACTGCATCATTATTCATCAGGAGGCTACTTGAACAAACTTCACAATTTCAAGTTATGATCCTGTAACGTTCTTCTAGACTTACAGGATTCCGAAGAAGCGGACTCCGTGGCAGACGTGATCTTCATTCACAAATTGATTGTCAAGTTTTTCCCCTTGTTATGGATGTTAGTTATGATCTTCTTAGTTTACCGCATGTAATGTTTGATCATGTTTCTAGCTATCAAAACCTAATGATGGGCTGGTTATGTAAATAACGTGGGTAATTTGCCAATACTTCAATGTTATCTTCTCTCTAATGATTAAGACAGGTCTTTAGATTCCAACTTACTGATTTAATATAAGCAATATGTAATAAGTTCAGGTTGATAATCTTTTTCAAGCAATACAGAGTAATTTGGTCTTGGTGTTGCTGGCCCTCAAACTAGTCTGAAACTGATCTCTGTGTTGGGCTTTTTCAGGCCCAAACTTCAGGCCAGCTAATGTCTAGAAATATGGATATATGGTAATTGTTTTTCTAATTATCGGATACGTCCTGATCGACTTTTTTCTGGTATCCTAAAATTTTTATATTATAGAGAGTATTTCATCAATTTATCTAAATATTCGATGGCAACTAGATGGTAATTTCAGATTATTTCTTAATTTCCTTCCCTGTCATCAACGTTCACGACTGATTTATTCCCAACTAACAAAAGTAGGTGCAACTATAAACGTTTTCAACTCTCTTAAAAAAGTCTCCAATGCGAGTTGCCAAGTACAAAATTGTTGAGCTATTGATTCACGCAGATTATGTTGCACTTTGAATAAACCATTTGCAGTAAAAAATAATAGTCCATATTAGTCACCGGGGAAAAAAATTGAAAAATACTACTAGTAGGTCCTCAATTATTTGTAACAATGCAACCACAACGCCGTAGAGTTTAAATCAAAATTTACAAAAATCCTACAAGCTAAAAAATTTCATCGGATCCACCAATAAGATCATGCAAAATTTGAAACCTAATTATATCGTTGCACATCCAAATTATTTGGTATTCATGTACCAATTATTAAGTCAACAATACTCTATTTTCACCACCTATCATTATTTAGTAATTATTGGAATTGGGAGAATTTTGAAAATTTTCAAAAGTTACATGTGATTCTAGTTTTGATTGATGATTCTAATATTAAGTAATTCTAAATAAAAAATAAAAATAAAACAAAAAACATTTGGATATTTTTTCGATTAGTAGTAGTCCACATCACCACCGTTGACCATTCTGGCCAAGAAACGAGCTAAACACACACTTCCGTTTCGGACCAGCCCTCGTATAATCGTATCGTAGCTCTTTTCCAGTTGGGACAAAGTAGTAGCAACTTGAAGAAGACAAAAAAAAGGAAGAAAAAAAAATGAAGAAGAAGAAGAAGGATATACCCTCCATAGGGTTAGTAGTAATAGTGGTGGTCCAGTTGCTAGTTGTCCAGCTCCAAACGGCGTCATCCACCGTCGTATTGAACCCCTTGTCCATCTCCTTCCCCGACCTCCCCGCTAAATCCGGTAACCGCTCCCCTCCTCCGGCGAAGTTCCAGAAAGTTCGATGCTTTGGCTTAAATGTTTAACTCTTTGGTTACAGCGGTGGGAGTGGGCAGCTCCGGAGTTTGCGGAGCCCTCCACGTGGCGGACCCCATCGACGCCTGCTCTCCCCTGGCTAACCCTAACGGGACCCACGCGGCGGTTATTGAATTCGCGTTGATAGAGAGGGGGAATTGCTCGTTCGATGACAAAATCCGCAACGCACAGGCTTCTGGGTTCCGCGCAGCCATCGTGTTCGACGATAAACCCGGCTCTAAATTGGTCTACAGTTACTCTCCTCCTCCTTTTTAACTGTGCCCTTTTGCAATTTTCGCCTTTTTTTAATTCACTTTTAAGTGATCACACCCAGCATGTAGACCGACAAATGGTCTCAAGTTCCACTTTTGGTAATGTATTTGTGTCGAGACTTGGTAGAGTGGTTTAGACAGTTACTGGCGCCTGTACCCTTTTGCGATTTCCATTTTTTTCCCTTCATTTTAAGTGTTTAGGTAGCTCCCACCGAGCTCGTAGACCGATGAGTGGTCTCAAGTTTGATTTTTTGGAATGTATTTGTGTTGAAACTTGGTACACTGGGTCAAGTTTCGCTGCATTTTGTGGTCCAATCGAATATGTCTCTAGTTGGCCTAGTAGGTGTCCGGATGCTATGGGAAGTCTTCTTAGATCGAAGCTGCTAGATTAGGATTTAACTACAGTTTGTAAGTGATTGATTCTGTTTTGTGCTTATTGAGCAGTGACGATAAATCCGGAGGGAGTGAAGGTGCATGCCGTGTTTGTGTCGGAGGCAGCGGGGATGGTTCTGAAGTCTTATGCTCGTGGGGATCCAGGAGAGTGTTGTATTTACCCGTTGCGGGTGTACAAGGCCTGGACAGTCCTGGCCATCTCGTTGATCTCTCTTTGCATTGTGTTGGCTTTTCTTATCGCTGCCGTTGCCACTCCTAGACATTGGCTGAGAAATTGGTATGGCAGGACAAGGCTTTACAGGAGGAACGTGGATGCCAAGGTGGTCGAAGCACTTCCCAGCTTCACGTTCCAGTCTTCTTTTGATTTAAGCCAGCAAAAAGGAGTTGAAACTTGTGCTATTTGCCTTGAGGATTACAAGGATGGGGAAGGTTTAAGGCTTCTCCCTTGCCATCATGGTACGACTTGGACTTTCTATATGTTTGCACTTGATGACCGTTGCAAAACCACTTTGTTGATGACCTAATGACTACATTTCACGTGCAGCCTTCCACTCAAGCTGTGTGGACTCCTGGCTGACTAAGTGGGGAACATTCTGCCCAATCTGTAAGCTTGATCTGAGAAACAGTGCTTCAAACTCTGAGGTGGCTGGAGGAAGGACATGAATGCATTTCTTTAGAGAGGGGAAGAATTTGGTAATTGTAACAAAATCAAGGCGTTGCTCTTTCCTCAAATTAGAGTGCGTTTTGAGTATGTTAAGAGCTGATGTTAGGCCCCTGGGAAGTCTGACAAGTTAAGCTGCCAGTATCTCATGTCAACATGTTGTCTGGTTTCTTTGTCAAGGATTTGAAATTGATTGGCCTTGTTCCGGAGGAAAGTTTTGCGAAATTGGAGGTCGATGTGCAGCCAAAAGCAAAAGCATGTGTTCATATGAGGGTGTGGGTTGAGTTCTTTCATTCGGGTGGTCCATCGATGAGTCATACCTAGTTGTCGTTAGCTTTTCTCGCTTATGCCATAATGGTCTTCTTTTGATGTTCATATGAGGGGGTGAATTGAGTTAGTGGCTCTCATTCGGGTGGTTCAAGATACGTGCATGCATTCAATGTATCTTTCTACTGAGACCTGGCTGGAAAAATATCTGTGTCAAGATATGCTGGTTCTTGATGATTGACGTTGGAAATTCTTTAGTCATTTGTTTGAGATGTTTCAAATACGGCTAGACTTCATACTGTAACTCTCTAATTGAGCTGAAAGAAGCACATGGATCAAAGTACTTCTCTTCCTTTGAATTAGTCCAGTAAATAAGTTTCCTTCATTTTCTTTTTTACTTTGGTTTCAGATCTTCTGGTCCTTTACCCACAATCCGCATCTCAAGAGTAAATCATCTGTACCACCAAGTTTTTCAACTTGGTGGATGCAACTCCAGTGAATCAAGCTGAAGCAAAATTCTTTCTGTTGTACGTCCGTCCTATCCTCCTCGGAGAAACAAGCCACCAGATTTTCTTTCAATAAAATCTCGATTGGGCAGAATGGTTGCTAAAAAGTAAACGGCTACTTGTGGCTCTTGCTAAAAGCATATCTGGAGATAAGAGCAGTAATTTCTTTCACGGCGTTTTTATGAAGATTTCCGGGTTGTATAACCTGGCCAGACTGGTTCCGGCATTGGTGAGGATCCGAGCAGCCGTGATGGTCTAGCTCGGAGTCCTCGTAGCAGCGCCTTGTGTTTGGCCCGTTCATAGACTTGGAACTCGAGCCTGACGTTGCTGGGACTGCTTCGTTGTTCAAGGTATAAGTTCCCCCTATAAAAGATTCTTATAACTTTCAACATTCACAATTCCGTTGGGAAGTAATAATTATGATTTGATGGATCCTAAACTTTGTTCTTCCCATTGGAAATTGGATTTGCCATTGGAATAAGATCCAAACATAACTGATCACCGAAACCAGCCAGGTTAGCTAGAAGTATTATAGAAACGAAATGCTCTCGATTAACTTAGAACAACGGTTTAAGGTCAAAATTGTGTGGTACTTCGTTTCCGACATTTATAAGACTTTGTTAACTCAAGCGGGACACATAACGCAGCCTTATGATGCTTCCAATAGAGTCAGGCCACAGCCAACTGCCATAATTTGAGATACACCGGCAATCCCAATATAAATATCTGCAGACTTCGATACTCTCCATATATATATAACTGTCAACTCAAACTTTAGGGTTATTTTAGTATATTAAGTGCAAACTCAAACTTAGAATTATTTTGGTATAAATAAACTAAAGTTTGAGTTTGCACTTAATATACCAAAATAAGTTGTCTACGATTTAAAGTTTGGAGTTTCATGATTTAGTATTTAGAGTTTTAAAGTTTAATGGGTTTAATTTTTAAAGTTTAGTAAATAATTAAGGTATATTAAGTGCAAACTCAAACTTTAGTTTATTTATGTTTTCACAAAAAAGTTAAACATTTGTATCCTATTTTTTTTCAATTTTTAAATAAATATTCAAAAATTAAGAATCAATACAGATTTGATTCGAATTTGAAGGTTTATATTCATATTCAATTAGTCATTAGATGAATTCAGTATGATTTAATATTTTGATAAATCCAAATTCGAATTGTGTTGTGCTTAATCGTTATGTATTTTTTTTTGCCAAAAGAATAATCCAGATACATTTATTTTTTTTCCAAGTCTGAACTTGAATCATATAGGAATTTTTCGAGTCTTGACAAGTTTATAGGTCAGTATATTAAAGCGAATGCTCTATTTGATTTCAAAATTGACCCTTAACCTAAATCGAAGAAAAATCCCCAATATGAAAATCCTAATTTCTCTATCCTTGCATCATAGGATATTACATCATAATATAGTAAAATTTATGTAAAGTGATCATTGGTAAAGTATTTTTCTATAAAGTGATATATTCTCTAAATTAAGAAAAATCTCAATTTAGATTGAGAATAGTGTTAAAATATCATTCTCTATAGTGATAATTTATACGTTTTAGAAAATTTAACTACAAAACTTCGATCCCAATTTTTACAAATTCAATAGATCCATATGTTTTTACATACTTTATGAATACAACTAATATTTTAAGACTCATTTTATACTAAAATTATTTATTTGTTATATTTTACATCATCATTCATCCTTTTAATTATTTTTTTTATTATCTTTAAATATTTTGTGATCATCATTTCTTGTAAAAATTAATTAAAATGGTATAGCATTTGAATAACCTTATAAAATAAAATTTGAGTTAATTTCTATATAATCAGACTACCTTTTTATTTATATATTTTTTGGCAAAAAATTAATTTTAATATTTTGAGGAAAAACTATAATATGTTTTATGTGATACTTTGCGTAAAGTTGTATATCTTGTCTCGATGATATCATCGAGATTTTATTATATCAAATAGATTGCTTCATTTAATTCTAAGTTCATTCCTAAACCCAAATTTGAAAAAACAATTCCCCAATTTGGTAACCGAATTTTGTTTTGCAAGTCTTCCATCATGCCCGGAGTTTGAGCCACCGGTTGTGGTGGAATCCAACAACGCAGATTGATCTCGGCGAGGTCCCGAGAGGACTCCCACCATATGATGTCATTGACTTTGAACCCATGTTTTAATCCGGCAGGTACATTAACTCTATCGCTCTCGTCTACTATTTTGAGGGAGAGGGGATTTTTTTTGAAAATATAAACGAGCATTGAACTCTTTACAAGGGGATTTAATTTGTGGTTCGAAAAGTATAATCAAATTTAATTAATTTATGTAGAAGAGGCAAATTAGAAATAGAAAACGGAAACCTGAAGCGGGAAATAGTGAGAAAAGTTGTAGTACATACGCATTTTTCCTATGCATTTTTTGTGTAAGTGTACACACAATATATGATTGTCGAATTGCGCGCATAAACTAGATATGGTGATCAGACTTTTTAACAAGATCGACGATCCAAATTTTTCCAAAATAAATAATTTAGATTAATTGTTGGCGCAATTTGACAACTCAAATTTCACACACATTTATCGTGTGTAAAGTAACCATTCCGAGAAATAGACCACGAAAGGTGTTTGCTGCCAAATTGGCACAATATTACTTATGAAAGTTTATAATACTTTTAGAAAAATCATGACTTATTATTTGACGAGTGTGATTAGGCAAACATCTCGTCTACATATTACATTCATAATATGCTAATTTCCATTTATTAAAGTAGGAGCATCCAGTACTTTTTTGCTACCATTTAAACAGTTGCAATGGCCACCTTGGCATAAACAACGATCTTCAGGATCGAGACAGATTTGACGATTGCACTCAGGTTGGACTAGACACTCCTGATCATTCTGGCACACTATGGGAGTACCTGCTCTTGCTTCAATTTTCACATGAATACCTTATGAAAAAAATGTTATTAATCATTGTATTAGTAACTAAATGGAAAATTCAAAAAATTCTATGAAAAAATAAATAAAATCATCAAAAGAAAGGGCAAACTAACATGATGCAGTCAGAAGAAATATGAGAAAAAAGGCGAACTTGTTTGTAGACATGTTAGTTTATATCTTCTCTTTTTGTTGTTTAACAAATTTTTTTTTCTTTATTATGAAAATCAACTCATCCTTTGAAGCCTATATATATCAATTTTCAAAGGAGGGCAAGGGTATTTTTTTTTAGTCAAATGATCAATTTTAGGAAAAAAGTAAACATAATGTTGAATGTAATTGATTTATATGTAATGAGTCAAATGAATATTGATTTTGATTCTTTATTGGCTATTTTTGAATATGATCTTAGATGAAAACAATAATTATGATGGTGCTTAGATACCA
>SOPF01028223.1:436678-507734 GCA_012979155.1 Hypericum perforatum
TTTAATACATTGTCAAATTTTTATTTGTAAACTTAATAAATATGTATTACTAATTTATATTTATTTTTTGTTCCGTAAAGGTTCGGATTTTCTATGTTACAACATATATTTTACATTAACATTATATGCTTATATGAGATTTTTTATATAGTGTTACTGTTCACAAAAAATATCATTTTGGTATCCCAAAAAACAAAATTATAAAACTGGTGTCTACGGGGAACTGTTTTGAAAAAATCCTGTGTACTGAACCAGTACACAAAATTGTAAAACTGGTGTCCACGGGAGACTTATTTGGAGATTCAGTACACGGGCTAAGATTATGTGTATTGGTTGGAGCGGGATGAAATCCTGGGTACTGAACCAATACATGAGATTTTATCCTGTGTACTGGTACACCAGCTTTAAAAAGCCACCGACATGGGATTTTATCCCAATGACTCAAAACCAAACCTAAAGACAATCGACCGAGAGCCTCCTCCCCCACAGCCCTGCCACCGCACTATCGTCTATAGCCCATCCATTGGCCTTCTCCCCTATCGTCGTCGAGCCCACCCGTACTTCCTGCTGCCAAGCACCACTCTTGTTCATAGGTATACCCTAGCTTGAATTATTGATTGTGAATTGGAAATGTGAATTCTAGATTGTGATTTGGAATATGTGAATTCTTGATTGTGTTTAGAATTGGTTCTTGAATTTGATTAAAATTTGTATGTAGATGTGGATTTGAATTTGTGAATGTGGATTTGAATTCTAGAATGTCGATTTGAATTCTTGAATATGTATTTGATTTCTTGAATGTGGATTTGAATTCATGATTGTGAATTAGAATTGATACTTGAATTTTATTGAAATTTGTATGTTGATGTAGATTTGAATGTGGATTTGAATTCTTGAATGTGGATTTGATTTCTTGAAAATGTGGATTTGATTTCTTGAATGTGAACCTAAATTCTTGAATGTGAACCTGAATTCTTGAATGTAAATTTGATTTCTTCAATACAGTGAAATAGAATTAATTCTTGAATGTGAAATATTTTTTTTTCGAATTTAGATGATTAATTTACAAGGCTTGTTTATAATGGATTGATATTTTAGGTTATGTGATATATATGGTGTGTACTTTGTAGTTTATTAGTTTTTATTTGTTATGTTAGTTAATTAGGTTTATTTTTTAATATATTGTTCAGATATGGCATCACAGTAGCATAGAGACATTTTGGGTGATGGAAGTCCTACTGATCAGAGTCTTTTGAAGCACCAAGAAGTGCATCAATCACATGTCATCTTGAATGCCGAGATTTTAGGTGCCACTGATAATTTTGATTTGGAGGCCTCATTGAAGATCTATTGACATACTTGCAAGCAGAAACCAGTAGAGAATGCTGCTTTCATTGGGTATATTAAGGTCACAGGATTTTAGGCGTATAGCGCATCAGTCACGTCCAGATTGAGGCAGTTGTGGTTACAGCTCTGGTGAAGCGGTCGTGACCAGAAACACTATACCTTCCACTTGCCAATAGGAGAGATGACAATTACACTCTATGATATGGCTATATTGTATGGACTTTCGATCGATGGCACCCCTCTAACGGGTTATCAAACGCCTACTGATTGGTTGGAGATTTGTGTGATGTGCTTTAGTAGAAACCAAAGTCTACACTGGGGGTGTGATCGATAATGCCATTCATCTGAAATGGTTGGAGGAGATGTACGATCCTACGAAGTTAGTTGATGATGCTGACGATGAGATAGTTCCTCAGTATGTTCGAGGGGCAAGCATCATGCGACTCATATGCTACATTCTATTTCCAAAGATAATTGAGTCAATGGTCAACTCATACTAATTATCGATGCTATTGGATTTCGATTCAATAGCATCGTATAGCTGGGATAGTGCATGTCTGTGCCATCTATATCACCAGTTTTGCAGGGCCACCAGCCATATTGCATATATTACCTCTGAAGATCTTGCACTCCTTACTATGTAGGCTGCTGAGAGGATCGTCCCACTTCGATTTATCCTAAAAAACCCAGTGGTCCAAGAATATGATCAGGCTATAGGCATAAGGTAAATAATATATTCTTCATCATACTTGTTTTTTATTGGTTTATTGTTTATATTAATATTTATACATATTTTTTAGGGAAAATTAGGCTAAAGTCCCTTTAGTTTGGAGATTCAACCGATTTTATCCCTACTGTTTAAAAACTGTTCTTTGGATCCCTACTATGCAAAATAACTAAACTTTTTAGTCCCTAAAAATCAACTTAATTTTTTTTATGACCATTATACCCTTCTTTTAAAAAATTAACCATAACCCAAATAAACCAAACCAAAGGGTACGAGCCGATTATCCAAAACCGCAAACAAAACACAAAAAGGCAGTTACATCAGAGGAATAACAAATCGGTTACTGAAATGGTGACCTTAAACGATGTCAAGAACATTCAAGAATGACAAAGACGGGTAAAGGGTTCTCACAAACACACGACGGGGAGCATCAAATTAAACGACAAAGACGGGTAAAGGGTTCTCACAAACACACAACGGGGAGCTAAACAGCCACCTCCACACTTTACTCCTTCCTCGAGAACCCCCTCAACCTCGATAAGGCTGGCTGAAGGACCCAGAAAGACAGACCCAGTCGTTGCTATAATCATTTCTCGTTGCCGTACTCGCCAAAGATGAAGTTCTTCTAGTCGGAGAATTTCCTCTGAATTGCAGGGTCTCTTGCTAATTTCAATAATTAAAGCTATCGAGGTTGTTATTTTGTAGGTCGGTGGCGTTGTTCCAGTTGTCGGTGTCTTACGTCGTCGTGTACACATTTTTGTTTTTGCCTGTATAATTGAAGATTTGAATCGCTTCTAGTCTATAATTTCTTCTTCACCAATGACCGTGGTGAAGGTTTAGGAAAGAGACGAAATTGGAAAGACCGCAATATAATATAAAGAGCTAGGCATAGGCATTCACAAGATGGAGTTTGGGTTTTTGAATAATGTTGGTGTTTGGTCGAATGGGTTGGTCTCGATTTGGTTTGGTTTAATTGGGTTTGAGTTTAGGTTAGGATTAATTTTTTAAAAGAAGGGTATAATGGTCATAAATTTTTTTATGTTGATTTTTAGGGACTAAAAAGTTTGGTTATTTTGCATAATAGGGATCTAAAGAGTAGTTTTTAAATAGTAGGGACAAAATCGGCTTAATCCCCAAACTACAGGGACTTTAGCCTAATTTTCCCTATTTTTTATAGGTGGTTTGGAGAGGTAAACTGACGCATCTCAAAGAAGTGTATTCTTGTAGCGGTCTATCAGCACAAATTGGATGAGCTGAGAGACGAAGATGTAAGTAATAAGTCCTTACATGATTAAAATACTTTAATTTAATTATTTAATTTTAATTGTGTTTATTATCGTAGGTGGTTTGGCTTCTGTATACCAAAGGCATTATTGTGAACTTGCCTTGTATATATCATCAAGATCAACGGCTGTGGCTAGCAAGGGTGTTGCTGATTTCCTTCTACATCGTAGAGTGGTATTACCCAAATCGAGTGTTTAGGCAATTTGGGTATGTCCAAGATATTCCAGCACCTCTTGAATCATCAAACGCACATTGTAGCAAAGGGTGGTCATGGTCAGCATAACACAAAGTGGGACGATCTATTTCCTGTACATGTCAGTCTATGGAAGGACCACCAACATACAAATGATATTTCCTGTATATGGACTGGTATAGATAGAAGACCCAATGTTTCATCAGCCATGCTAGAGCCATGGTCTACAGAAGTATAAATACTCTTCATTACTTTGTCAATTCATTACTTTGCACTATGGGTTTATTATACTATTTTTAATTTAGAAACAATATCATATTATCTATTGATTATTTACTGTAGGCTGATGCTATTGAGCATATCTGATATGAGACACAGCCTGATTCACAGATTATGTCTTTAGCGGAGATAGCATTATAGTTCATTGGTGAGGAATGATGATATATGGACATACCCCATTCCCAAGCACCTCTACCACCAGTATTAGGTATGGTATACAATGTACCTGAGGTAGAGAGAGTTCCTATTATGAGGCAACAGATAAACTTGTACAACCAACGGAAGAAGATGTCGATGGGTTATACTATACAGGAGTGCAACATTGCTCTGATGCAGTAGAAAGACTGCATGAGTCAGCCTTATTCACTGATGCAGCTCCTAACACAGACATCACAGCCACATTCTTTAACACCGCAGGAACCACATATTGGCACATCTAGTAGTATGCCATGGCTTTCAGCCAATCGGTGGCACTTCCAGCCTCTCCATCCTTGATTAGGTATGCCTCCCAATATCATTACCAACTATTTTTTAGGTAATTGATGCATGTGTAAACATGCATTCATTTAGCCTTAGTTAGTCATGTTTTTGTCATGTTTTAGGAAATGTTAAGTTGAGTCTTGTTTATATTTTGTTTCATTTTTGTTTGATTGGTCAAGAAGAAGAATGTCTATTATTTTTGTGTGTTTTGAAGGTGGTTGGAGCATACGAGGAGTTGAGGCAAAGATCGGTGGACATAGGTAATGAGTCGGGCTAAAATCAGAAGTTTGAAGGCAAAAGAGAAAAGGGGCAGATTGCTACCCCAGCGTACGCTGGCCTGGCCAGCGTACGTTGGCCTCGTTTGGACAAGAAGAGTAGAAGAGGCAGAGAGCAACCCCAGCGTATGCTGGCCTTTGACAAGGGACATAAACAAATGCCTCACCAAACTTCCCACTGGTTTTGGTCTAACTTTGGAGGTGGCAAGCACGAAGGAGGAGGACAAAAAGCAAAGCTAAAGGGGGCAGAGAGAGGAACCTTGAAGGGGAGAAGAAGAAGGAAGAAAGCTTAGACTAGAAAACCTCCAAGCTAGAACTTGATTTTTTAGATTTCATTTTATGTTCTTGTATTGTTCTTAAGAATTCGGTAACAATGTTGGATTTGGTTTCATAAGGTACTTCCCTTTGCTTTGTTTTTAAGTTTATTTCTATCTTTGAAGTTCTTATTTATGCTAGATCCAATGAATGCTTATTCGATGATTAAGGATGACAACTCGGTTTAGATCATAGCTTTCATACACTTATCTCAACTTGATATTGTTAATGAATCCAAGCCTGACAAACTTAGGTTTGTGGCGATATTGAGTTTGTAGTTTAGAAGTATCGTTAAAAGATTGAGATTGACAACCTTGAGATTTGGCGATATTATTGGTAGTAATAGTGTTAGATCATCAACCCAACGATCCGTTCTCTTAGCTTAAGATCTAGGAACACATAAACTGGTACTTGACGAACAATTTTTACTCGCTATTCCCTATAGAGACGATCCTACTTATCACGATATTACTTGTGCAATCGTGTAATTCTTGCACATATAATTGATCCTAGTTGGACCGCATCAATAATTCATGATGATAAATTATGTTATTTTATTAGTGGCGGACCCAGTAGAGGATTTTTTGGAGACCATATAATAGGGAATTCTTTTTTTAGCTCTGATTTCTCCATGAATGGTAGTCATGCATTCCAGACGTCTCTAGGATTGTGACTACTAGACATTGGGACATCCTTATTTTAGTAGCTGTCGGGATCAGTATTTCAGTAGTTGTTGGGATCATCATTTACATCGCTAGCTGTGGCTGTCCATGCTTAGCAACAACAATGACTAGTCAGACATCTACTTCTAGCTCGCATATGTGAACTTAGTAATTATAAAATTCATACAGTTAATGTCTTAGCATATTTTTTTAATTGTTTATTATTTTTTTCATAGGCAAAATATGTTGCCTCCTCAGAAAGCTACAGACTCCAGTTCATCAGAGTATGACAAAAGTTACACCACAACTGAAGAAGATCCTTCTAACGGATAACACGAAGAAGTATGTGCAGTGCATATATAGCCAAGACGTCCAACGAAATAGGCTGATCTTATATCCTGGACTGGATCAACTCTAGTTGCCGATGGGCCCAGTAAGTAGAGAAGTATGTTTGCACAGATCAAGAAGACTGACAAGGTTACGAAGAAAAAGTAGGGGGTCCAAAATGTTTTAGTTCAAATTTTGTTTGTTATGAATCATGTTTATTACAATAGTTGTTTGATTATATAAAGTGCAAACTATCAAAATTCCATTGTGTAATTCTAACAAACAAATTAACATGCGTCAATATTGGTATAACCGACTATCAACCATGTTTGGTCGATTTTGAGCTTTCTTCTTCTTTCATTGGAAAGACCTTGAGACACTCCTCTGGTCAATCGCCTCTTCTTCTTCTTCTTCCTCGGTTATGAAGCGATCATAGTTGGCAGATGTGGGTAGGTGGTCCGGCGGAGGGATGAGACATAAGGAGGGGCCTCTCTGGGTCAGGTCGTGCCCTAAACAATAAAAATAAAAATGACCATCCACTGCCTATCGTCATCTATGGACGACACGACATTGGGAAGCAAAAGAGATATCGAGGTGACACTGGCCCTTATTTCCATCCACCCATCCCAACACTCTATTGTCGTTACTGTTGGGCAAAACCTCTACATCTTTGACCTCTAATACCCTAATCTGTCCTCTCTCTGTTGACTCCAATCGGTGGGTACCCTAATTTACAAAGAGGATGATGTCTCCAATGTGCAGAAGATGATGATTAGTTCTTCAATGAGACTTTCAATGTCATTTCAGGAGGAGTCCTTCTCCTTCTCATCCCCCTTCCCAGATTCGGTTAGTAGGAGTGTGGATTTTGGGGATGATCGAAGGCAAATGGTTGGATTATCGGGGATGGACTTGGCATATCTTGCCCTTTTCTTCCATCAACTTGTTAAAGAAGAGAGTTAAGAGGGGAAGATGGAGAAGAGTGTTGCCAGATTGAGGTTTGGATGCGACGTCACCGGTGAGGAAGAAGAAGGCAGGGGAGGGGTTTTTTATTTTATCATTTAAGGGTATTTTGGTCAATTCTATAACAAAAAATAAAAAAATTAAATGTTGACATTAGCGAAGGACCTAAAATTAATATTTTGGAGTAGAGTAGGGACCCTCAATCTAATTCAAATTATCCAGGGGCCTTACCACAAAAACGTATAAAACTCAAAGACCTGAGGGTAATTTACCTAAAAAATTAACTATAGTATATATTATTGACATTACATCTTTGATGATACAGTCATGTTGGGTGCGCTTTAAATTATCAAGTGAAGTTCCAAGAAATACTCCTGTGTTTTTGTAAGTCAAACCTATATATGAAAACATGTGCATGTTAATATGTATATTATTTCTCGTGAATTAGCTATGAATAAGTACCTTCCCTACGAAGATAGTCCATGGCACGTATCCATGCATCAGGCTCGCTAGATAATTATTTCATTGCCTTCTTCTTTTCTTTTGCTCCTTTCTCAGCTTTGGCCTTCGCTACTTGGTCAACGTAACCTGGGGTGGCTTTGTAAGATATCTAAAGATGATGCCAAATTTTGAGTCATAGCATTCTTACATAGTTTTGCTTGGTAGGTGGATGACAGAAGGTAGTGAATGGTACTCACATTCATCTGTACCATCATAGTTAGATCCTACGTGACCCTTACTGTGCCTGCTCATGTCAGAATAATTGAAAAAAAACAAGCAACATCAAACAAATGTGTAAACATAAACACAGATTTTATAAAAAGATCTATGTTAAAAATACCACTAAGTTGATATCGCTACAAAACAGACAAACCATAAGAGTCACTATCTGCGATGTGTACTAGTACTAGGTCTATCTATAACCGTTGCTGCTGCCCTAAATGCTGCCCCTATTGATGCCCTAGATGTTGCCCTAGCTGCCACTCTTACTGCTTTTCTGCTCTAAATTGTGCAATAATAATAATGTTTGTACAATTGTCTTTGATGTGATCCCTCCTATTACATATTTTACACTTGACAAACGATGGTGCTTGGTCATCTCATTCTATATTCGCTTCTTTGGTAGACCTCTATTCCATATAGTTCTTTCATCGGGAATAATCTTGTTAACTGTTTGATCTTCTGGTGGTGGCCAATATGAAGGATTTCTAAGAGGGACAAATAAGTGCTGATAACATAACTGTGTTATTTCTAAGCAATAATAAGAATCGACGTATATCTTATAGTCTCTGATGCCCATCTTGATACAACAAGCCATTGCATGTGAACACAGAGAGTGAAATGCTTGAAATTTTCCACATTCACATGTTCTTCTGTCCAAACATACCCTATGTGTATTCCCACCTTTTTCTCTGCGATGGTTTACCCCAGTAAACACTGAAAAATCACCAGTTTGAGTATCAAATATTGAGATGATATGGCATTGTGCTTTGATCTCCTATTTTTTCAACTTGGCCCAGAGGATCTTTGATAATATTATCTGACCTGGAATACACTCTTCAATACATGTAGTTGATCTTTTCTGGAAATATTTGGTAGTTTGAGTAAAAATATCTGCAACTAATACTATCACCGGAAGCTATCGTGTTCTTTTGAAAACTTTGTTTACACACTCAGCAATATTTATCGTCATGTTACCATATCGACGTCCACCATCCATAACCTAACTCCATTTAGGTACGTCGTGGTCAATCATCCACTAATAGACCTCTTGATCAACTCAGTAAACTTCTATTAAATATCCATTTAACTTGACACGTTGAGCTTGTATTCCTACACATATTATATTTGATATCATTATATGGTAACTTTAACTTTTAAAATTTACTGTAAAAGGTTTTTGAATAAGGATATTAATAACTGCAATCTTCATCACATTCTTCATTGCGGGGTTGTTGAAGTGTTTATTTAGATTGCTAGTAATATGTCTCAGGCAATATCGATATGCAACACCCATTTGTTCTCCCCAGCCATGTGCATCAGTAACTACACTTAATATACCTTGGTATCGATCTGAGATAACACATATACCATGTTAATTAGTGACGTACAACCTAATTTGTTCCATAAACCATGCCCAACTCTGATTGTTCTCTCTTTCAACAATAGCAAATGCTATCGAAACTGTGGCAGAATTACTATCAATAGCAGTAGCGATCAACAAGGTATGTTGATATTTCCCATACAAGAATGTTCCATAAATTTGTAGAACATGCATGCAATGCTTAAAAGCTTAAATGCAAGGCATGAAAGCCCAGAAAAGTCAATAGAACATCTTCACGCCAGGCTCAAAATCTCTTATATAGTGATCTCCCGGTCTACTATGGTAATATTCCCATTGAACAACAGTTTTAGGATTACTAGCTTAACATGTGGTAAACCATTATAGTAGTTGATTGTAAAATTCTTCCCAACCTTCCCATAATATCTTGAATGCCTTCTCTCTTGTCTATCAAATCTTTGTATACATAGGCATATACATCAGACAACCATGTAGCTCATTCTGCAAAGACTTAATAGAAACATCTGGTTCATCTACTACTCTCACTATAATCATTCCTGCTATGTACTACGATGAGAGTTGTCCATAATCCAAGTTATCCCAAAGGCGACTACATGTATGGGGGTAGATGTGTTTCACAATTTTTCAATAACCAAACAGTTCATCTCTTCCGTCCTTTGATACACGTATCTTCTAGTTGCACTCATCCTGAACTTTTTTCTTACATTCAACAGAATAAGTATTGGGCCTAGATTCCTTAACGACATAATCTCTACTCTATGCCATTGCGTAAGCCTTAATATCCTGAATAGCTTCATTTTTTGTTTTCTACAGATTGCCTTCATTCAAAAGGCCACAACATCTACTGGAGTGATCTTCAAAACCCAATAGTTAATCAGCATATAGTGTCATCGCTGCATTTTCATCACGCACACTAATAGGAAGCCGTGCATACCAACGTGATTCTTTTATCTGGTCCAGCTAAAATCCTCCTTCTTCTTCACTTTCCTCATCATTCTTTTCTTCTTCCTCGCTTGGTTCTTCTTCTATCTCCTCTTCTTTTGTTCATCATTTTCTGAGTCTAAGTTATTAGTTGCATATGGAGTACTTGAGTCCAGGCCCACGTTAGCTTCTTCGTCCAATTGTCTTTCCTGGATGGGATTTGGGTTATATTTCTCCCATGTGCTCTTCTCCACAATTAGATCTAGCAAAATTTCCCTTGCCTCTACTTCGTATATGTCTACCATGATCTGCACCATAGTCATAACATCTTCATCATCTTTGATACTAATCAGTCGAGACTTTTCTGAAGTTACGGGACATCTAAATATTAAAGACTTCATTTCTTCATTAGCATCAAACAAGACTTTTTTAACCATTTTTTGCTGTTACCTCCCGTACATTAACATATCTGCGTAAAATTTCAACCTCACTTCACATCCTCCTTCGTACTCAACACTGGTTAGCCTATTTTTCTTAATTGCTCCATTGTACTTCACTTCAATTCACACAGTTCGTCGAGACATTATACTTCATAAACAATATTTAAAAAATGTTCACACAAGTCGCATAAAATATCAACTCCTAATTAATTCAACCGCACCATTTCGATCAATGATCCAACAACTACAAATACTTATACCAAAGGTTTAACAAGTTTAAATTACAAAATTCTCAGATTTTTTTCGCACATTAAATTAAAAAAAATCACCATTCTTAATCAATTTTCGAGATTCAAAGTTCAACATTATCAATAATTAATAACGACGATTTAACAAATCAAAACTAACAACAACCATTATTAATCAATTATCAAATTTCAACGTTCACCATTATCAATAATTAACTATACTAATCTTTCCTAATTCACGGAATTGATAATAATGGTTCAACAAATCAAAACTAACAACAACCATTCTTAATCGATTATCAAGTTTCAACAATCACCATTAACGATAATTAACACACTAACACAAAATTAATAACCACGGTTCAAAAATTCATAAACAAACTATATCACAAAAGCTAAATTATAATTACTTACGTGCTTGAAGAGTGAATTAGTGCACAAAACGCTCTTCAAACCTCGAAAAACTTGAATTTTTTTGTAGAAATTTCAAATTTTTTGGCTAATGCTCTCGTTCTCTGAAAGCTCATTGTTATAGCCAATTTTTGACCAATGCACGGAATTTTTTCCCGTGTATTGGTAGATAATAAATCTCGGAATCGAATTCATCCATGAATTCTAGATTTTGTGTCGGGAGCCCTAGATAACCAGTACACGGGATAAAACTCCGTGTATTGGTTTAGTACCTGGGATTTCATCCCGGTCCAACTAATACACAATGGGATGAAATCCTATGTATTGGTATACACGGGGTAAAATTTTGTGTACTGGTTCAGTACACAAAAGTTTTTCAAAATAGTCTTTCGTGGACACCAGTTTTACAATTTTGTTTTTTGGGTACAAAAATGATATTTTTTCGTGCACAGTAATACCATATAAAAAAATCCCTTATTTGAATATGCCTATATTTCAGATTTATATTAATATGAACGAGAATCATATGCGTGAAATTCTTTATTAGTATTAGAGCCACAAGGGTTTTGTTCTAGCTTTAAATGATTTTTGCAAAGATAATATGTTTTGTTAATTTTTCTTTCAAACTTAGTTTTGTTGGTAAAGATTTTATTATGAAAATACCTCCTATTGTCCTTCTTTAATGTAATTAGAAACTCTTCATGACTATTTTGAAATCATGTGAAAATCGTGTGTACAGGACTTTGTCCTTACTTGCACAAGTGCAAAACCTCTAGAGACTGAACTAAAAGTTTGTCAATCTATTAGAATTTAAAGAGCTTGTGCTTGATCAGAAATTGATAAAGTAGTTAGGGACTAATGTGTAACTATGCATTTCGAGTGAAAATAAGAAAATTCATCCTAATCTTAAAAAGCAAGGAAATAACAAAGTCTAATTTGTAATTAGGCAACAAAATCCCAAATTATGGGGTAGAGCCAAAATTCGTAATATATTTTCTAAAAGGGTCTACAAAATATTATTTTCAATATTGATAAAGTATAAGTACTGATAAAATATAAAATTAACCATGACATATTCATCATGTATGAAATCCCAATGGTAAATGTATCCTTGTTGTTGGACATCATTTTTTAAATTGAAAATTAAGATTTCTTATCCAAAGGAGAAATGAGAATATTCACCCCAAAGCTGTTGCATTGTGTTGCAAATTTACGATGACGATAAAAAAATTTCAATATTATTTTTTATATATAAATACTTGTTGCGATTATATGCAACCTGCATTTGAGATATTAAAATATAAAATTTGCTAGATAGAACATAAGGATATAATAAAGGGAAAATTACCCTCAGGCCCCTCGGGTTTGCGAAAATTCGTGTTTTAGCCCCTCTATTTTTTTTTATTATCATTCAACCCTTGAATCTTGTCAAAAGTGTATAATTTAGCCCCTGTCGCCGGAATCCGGCGATTTCTCCGGCGAAATGGCACCTAAGATTACTAAAATACCCTTTTCCTTTAAAAAGTAAAAAAATAAATTGAAATACAATAATAATTCGTATTGAGCTGAAAGTTTTCATGATGCATCCTAAAAATATACATGATTTACGTAAAATATTTCAGAAATTTTGGAGAAACAGAAGTATTTGTTTTTATTTTCCAACGTGCCAAAATGTTGTAAAATCATATAAAATAGAAAAATTGTCTAATTGGGCTGAAACTTGTCCTATGTGTTCTTAAGCATATTTAGGGAATTTAGGACCTAAAACTTGTTCTATGTGTCCTTTAGCATCTTTACTAAAGACTCCATCTTTAGTAAAAAAATAAATTAAAACTCTATATTTTTGGTATCCGCAGACTTTTTCAAAATTGGCTCATGAGAATCTAGACTTTTTGATTCCTAAATTCATTAAATATGCTAAAAGACACATGGGACAAGTTTCAGCCCAATTAAACAAATTTTCTATTTTACATGATTTTACAAAATTTTGGCACGTTGGAAAATAAAAAAAATAATTTTGTACCTCAAAAATTTCTGAAATATTTTACGTAAATCTTGTATATTTTTAGGATGCTTCATGAAAAATTTCAGCTCAATACAAATTACGATTGTGTTTCAATTTATTGTTTTACTTTTTTAAGGAAAATGGTATTTTAGTAATCTTAAGTGCCATTTCGTCGGAGAAATCGCTGGATTCCGGCGACAGGGGCTAAATTATACACTTTTGACAAGATTCAAGGGTTGAATGATAATAAAAAAAAAATAGGGGGGCTAAAACACAAATTTTCGCAAACCCGAGGGGCCTGAGGGTAATTTTCCCTAGAATAAATGTTTAAGAAATTTTTTTACAAAAAGATGCTAGCATGTATTGGGGCTAGATTTTTTGGCTAGTAGATATGATTGACACATGATGTTTCAAGAATTTTATAGTATGATAAAGATGATGAAAAAATATTGTTCTTTTTCTATCTCTTAGACATGGCTCATATAAACACAGTTTGAAGTAGGCGACTGGATATTTATGCAAAAATAAAGTTTTGTGGGAAAAATATGTTTAATGCTCTAACAGAGTTGTGAAGTAGACGATGAGCTTGTGCACTAAGGAATGTGTTGACATATTCTCAAGTCCTAATGGGACCAAGTAAGTAACTTGAACAAGAAGACAAAAAATGGGACCAGACACATATTCTGGGTTCCTCGCAGCCATTGTGTTCGACGATAAACCCGGCTCTAAATTGGTCTACACTTACTGCCCTCCTCCTTTTTTGATCTCAAGTTTGAATTTTGGGAATGTATTCGTGTCAGATACTCTGTATACTAGTCTAGACAGTTACTGGACTCCTGTACCCTTTTGCTATTTCCGGTTTTTTCCACTTCATTTTAAGTGTCCGAGCTCGTAGACCGATGAGTGGTCTCAAGTTTGAATTTTTGGAATGTATTTGTGCTGAAACTCGATACACTGGGTAAAGTTTTACTGCATTGTGTGGTCCAATCGTATGTCTCTAGTTGGCCTAGTAGGTGTCCGGATGCTATGTGGTAGGTCTTGCGATGTGTTTGGTAAATGGAAGTGTAATGGGAAGTCTCCGTAGGTCAAAGCTGCTAGCTTAGGGTTTAACTACAGTTTGTATGTGGTTGATTCTGTTTTCTGCTGACTGAGCAGTGACGATAAATCCGGATGGAGTAACGGTGCATGCCGTGTTTGTGTCGGAAGCAGCGGGGATGGTGCTGAAGTCTTATGCTCATGGGTAACCAGGAGAGTGTTGCATTTACCCGTTGCGGGTGTACAAGGCCTGGACAGTCCTGGCCATCTCGTTGATTTCTCTTGCCATTGTGTTGGCTTTTCTTATTGCTGCCATTGCCACTCCTAGATATTGGCTGAGAAACTGGTATGGCAGGACAAGGCTTTACAGGAGGAACGTGGATGCCAAGGTGGTCGAAGCACTTCCCAGCTTCACGTTCCAGTCTTCTTTTGATTTAAGCCAGCAAAAAGGAGTTGAAACTTGTGCTATTTGCCTTGAGGATTACAAGGATGGGGAAGGTCTAAGGCTTCTCCCTTGCCATCATGGTACGACTTGGACTTTCTATATGTTTGCACATGATGATCGTTGCAAAACCAGTTTGTTGATGACCTAATGACTACATTTCACGTGCAGCGTTCCACTCACGCTGTGTGGACTCCTGGCTGACTAAGTGGTGAACATTCTGCCCAATCTGTAAGCTTGACCTGAGAAACAATGCTTCAAACACTGAGGTGGCTGGAGGAAGGACATGAATGCATTTCTTTAGTGAGGGGAAGAATTTGGTAATTGTTCCAAAATCAAGGCATCGCTCTTTCCTCAAATAAGATTGCGTTTTGAGTATGTTAAGAGCTGATGTTATGGCCCCTGGCAGTCTGACAAGTTAAGCTGCCAGTATCTCATTTCAACATGTTGTCTGGTTTCTCCATCAAGGATTTGAAATTGATTGGCCTTGTTCCGGAGGAAAGTTTTGAGAAATTGGAGGTCGATGTGCAGCCAAAAGCAAAATCATGTGTTCATATGAGGGTGTGGGTTGAGCTCTTTCATTCTGGTGGTCTATCGATGAGTGATACCTAGTTGTTGTTAGCTTTTCTCACTTATGCCATAATGGTCTTCTTTTGATGTTCATATGACGGGGTGAATTGAGTTAGTGGCTCTCATTCGGGTGGTTCAAGATACATGCATGCATTCAATGTATCTTTCTACTGAGACCTGGCTGCTTTATTCATGCAGATCAAGAGTTGAACTTGGTCTCTGCATTGCTAATCGAGCTGGAAAAATATCTGTGTGATGTCAAGACATGCTGGTTCTTGATGATTGACGTTAGAAATTCTTTAGTCATTTGTTTGAGATGTTTCAAATACGGCTAGACTGATACTGTATCTCTAACTGAGCTGAAAGAAGCACATGGATCAAAGTACTTCTCCTCCTTTGAATCAGTCCAGTAAATAAGTTTCCTTCATTTTCTTTTTTCCTTTGGTTTCAGATCTTCTGGTCCTTAACCCACAATCCGCATCTCAAGAGTAAATCATCTGTACCACCAAGTCTTTCAACTTGGTGGATGCAACTCCAGTGAATCAAGCTGAAGCAAAATTCTCTGTTGTACGTCCCGTCCTATCCTCCTCGAAGAAACAAGCCACCAGATTTTCTTTCAATAAAATCTTGACTGGGCGGATCGGTTTGTAAAAAGTGAACGGCCACTTGTGGCTCTTGCTAACAGCATACCTGGAGGTAAAAGCTTTCAGATCAAGTAGGTTGTTGTCTGTAATTTCTGTACTGAAAGGGTAAGGCAGTAATGTTGCTTCCTGCAATCGGTTGGTATCTATGTAAGGAGGGAAATTTTCCTAAGACAGGCCATTAGCCACTGTACTTGTATGTTATGTCTCTCAATTGAAATTTCTACGTGGTCACTCTTCTTCCTTCTTCACCGAAACCAGCCATGTTAGCCAAGTTGGAAAATGGATTTGCCATTGGAATAAGATCCAAATATAAATATCATTTGCTCTTTTCACCGAAACGAGCCAAGTTAGCGAGAAGTTTCATAGAAAAGAAATACTCTCGATTAACTTAGAACAACGTTTTAGGGTCAAAATTGTTTGGTACTTCGTTTCCGACAATGATAACACTTTGTAAACTCAAGTGGGACACACAACACAGCCTTATGCTGCTTCCAATAGAGTCAGGCCACAGCCAACTGCCATAATTTAAGATACACCGGCAATCCCAATATAAATATCTGCAGACTTCGATACTCTCCATATATCTGTCAATTTACTACAGATATAATCAGAAAATAGCATCTGGTGTAATATGCAACAAATCCAAAAATAGACAAGTGATTTAATCAGTTAATCTTGTTAATTATGGCAAAAAAGAGAGCACAGGGTATTGACTAATTTTTATTGGTTCTGCCCAAGATGGTCACTGTGAAAAAAAGGAAAGAGGTTAAAAAATCTCTGGCAATAAATTTGGAGCATGAAAATCTGGGATCAAGATTGGACCTTTCATATTCCATTGTAACATAAAGGACAGATATTTAGATATTTTAAAGGCCGGCAAGTGAAGGGAATGGACAGGAAGTAGGAGAAGAGACCAAAGGGTCATCACCATTAATGTCCAAAGTAGTAACTTCGGCTCTTCAAGAGTTTAGAAACAATGATTTTGGTCTGAAACATTGAACTTGGCCAATGTTTTGGGAACAGGGTAGTTGGAAAGACTATTCATTCTAGAGTTTCAGTTCTTAAGTAAGAAAATTCCACATTTGGGTTGAGTTGGTTATGTTCATGAGCCATGGGAAAGCTTACCGTTAGGAGTGCCTTAAGCAAGTGGATCATTGCCCTTTTCGGGTTGTTTCAAGTTATTAATAGAGCAGTAGATGGTGGTTACGTCACTGGGGGCGGAGTGGTTCCGGGGAAGCTGAATGTCCATCTGGTGGCACACTCTCATGATGATGTTGGCTGGTTGAAAACAGTTGATCAGTACTATGTTGGATCAAATAACACCATCCAGGTTCTTACAAGTTCTGCTGCCCTTCAATTGTAATCCTTTTGCTACTTTGTTGCATTGTATGTATGGAGCAAGAACATTGATATTCTCTCCCCTTGTGCTTTTCGGGTATTGGTAGGGTGCTTGTGTGGAGAATGTGCTGGATTCGGTGGTCGAAGCTCTGCTTCGAGATCCGAATAGGAAGTTTATCTTCGCGGAAATGGTAATTTGAGATAGGATGACATTTTGTTGCTCGGTTTTCGTGTACCATTAGTCATCTAATTTACTGCCATTGGTATCAACAGGCTTTTTTCCAGAGATGGTGGAATACACAGAGCTCTGAAGTACAAGAGCTGACGAAGAAGCTCGTCGATGCAGGCCAACTGGAATTCGTGTATGATGATGATATAATTTGTCTTGGACCCTTTAAAAAGCAAGATGAAACTTGAGCAATCTTTCTACTTTTTCCATTGACAGTAATGGTGGCTGGTGTATGCATGATGAAGCTACAACTCATTACATAGACATGATTGACCAAACAACTCTTGGACATTTGGCTATCAAGGATCAGTTCAACAAAACACCTCGTGCTGGATGGCAAATTGATCCATTCGGGCACTCTGCTGTACAAGGTTACCTCCTTGGGGCCGAGGTAATTGGATGTTTCTTAAGTTCTTCATTAGTTCACAACTTGGAATAGTTGATATTGTATGTGAATTGGAATGAGATGCGCTCTGTTGCCTTCTTACAGACAGGATTAGATTCTGTGCACTTCGCGAGGATTGATTACCAAGACAGGGCCAAGAGGACAACCGATAAGTCTCTGGAAGTCATATGGCGCGGGTCCAAAACCTTTGGTTCTTCCTCTCAGGTTCGGCAATTCTGTTTCTGTTACTTTGGTACATTACTTTCCTGATGTGCCTTATTTGGTACCTTTGGTTTATGCAGATCTTTACCAATGCTTTCCCCGTGCATTATAGTCCTCCACCTGGCTTCCACTTTGAAGTGTTTGACGACTTTGTACCTGTCCAGGTTTTTGAGTCTTCTCCTTGACTGATATGACATCTTATTAAGACCTGACAGAGTTTCATACTTCTTACATTCCGTAATTTGCAGGACAATCCTCTACTGTATGACTACAACGTCGAGCAGCGAGTTATCGAGTTCATCAGTGCTGCTCTTTCCCAAGTGAAAATCTTGATTGCCTTTTCACCTGATAGATCTTTTCTTTTTAACAGAACTATCTTTAACTTATTGCTTCCTGTTGTACAGGCCAATGTGACAAGAACGAATCATATCATGTGGACGATGGGTGACGATTTCCAATACCAATACGCCGAGTCTTGGTTCAAGCAGATGGACAAGCTGATACACTACGTTAACAAGGTACAACAACAAGCATACAACCTAAAATTCCTGCCTCTTCGTTTGTTCGAATTACAGAACTACTTGAACAACCGTCTTGATCTTTCCGATCCAGGATGGCCGAGTTAATGCATTGTATTCAACTCCATCACTATATACCGATGCCAAACATGCGGAGAACATATCATGGCCACTTAAAACAAAGGATTATTTCCCGTAAGCATTGGTTTTGCAATTCTGATCAGGCTCCTACTTATCATGGCCACTGTAACTTGAGCTTTTCTCATCGTTTGCTTGCAGTTATGCAGATAGGACAGATGCATACTGGACCGGTTTCTTCACTAGTCGCCCAGCATTGAAGCGATACATCCGCAAGCTCAGCGGTTACTACATGGTATATAGTTGGGAAATCTGCATTTCAAAGAGCGTACTGTCCATTTTTTGTTTACAGTTGTGAACTTAATTTGTAACAGGCAGCAAGACAACTCGAATTCTTAGTTGGAAGAAAATCCGACGGACCTAATACACATGGCCTTGGGGATGCTTTAGGAATCACTCAGCACCATGATGCTGTAACCGGCACTGCCAAACAGCACACAACAAATGACTACGCCAAACGCCTCTTCATCGGGTCCTCTGAGGTGATTGATAACACACCATTCGTCCAATAATGGACCAGACTTGTTCGTTGTTATGTTTAACACTGTTGAAGATCCTTTTGTGTAGGCAGAAAGCACGGTTAACACTGCATTGTCATGCTTGGTAAGCAAAATATCTTCAGGTCAATGCACAGCACCTGCATTGAAGTTTAGTCAGGTACTCCCTTCTTGTCTTGCTTCGGTTCGTTCTTCGCGTGGAAAAAAATTCGTTTTATTTACCAGCAAACCTTCTTCATTGCTACATTTTTGAGCAGTGTCCATTGGCAAATATCAGCTATTGCCCACCAACAGAGGCTATTGAAGATCATGAAAGCTTGGTACAATATTGTTATATTCTTCAATGTATTTTCTTCGGTGACAAGTTTTTCTTGCATGGTGTTCTCTGACTGGCATGTGATTAATTTTCAGGTCATGGTGGCATATAATTCACTAGGATGGAATCGAACTGAGTATGTCAGAATTCCGGTAAATTGAGCCATTCGATATTGAGTTTAGACAGTTCTAGTGTTGTTTCCTAACGCTAACCTGATATTTAAACACCAGGTTAAGGATGCAACTCTTTCTGTCCACGATTCGTCAAATAAACTAGTTCCGACACAATTTATCCCCATGGATAACGTGACAAGCAACTTGAGAAGCTTCTATCTGAAGGCCTATTTCGGGAATTCGTCCGATCCAGCTGATCAAGCTCCCAATTACTGGCTTGTCTTCCCCGTGTCGATACCTGCACTTGGCTGGAGCACTTACTTCGTTTCGAGTCAGAGTCAGCCGGGGATAGGTAAATGCGGAAGTCTCATTTAATGAACTTTTAATTGTAATTCATTAGGCCAATCCATTGTAATGCTTAATCTGTATGCAGGGAGACGACGAGCCGAGCACACGGTGATGACGCATAGTTCTCAAAATGACACTACAGAAATCGGACCTGGAGACTTGAAGATGGACTTTTCGGTTTCCACTGGCCAACTCAAACGAATCTACAATACAAAAACCGGGGTATATTGTTGATTTCTTTGTCAAATGGACCAAAGATTCGTACAAAAGATCATAGCTTTTCATTTACATTTCGTTAAATTTGCATTTGTATTGACCAAAAGGCATTTTTGATTTGTCCTAGGTTGATGTACCTGTACAGCAAAGCTACTTGTGGTATAGTTCAGGTTCAGATGGTGAGCAAGTTTCTGGGGCCTACATTTTCTGTCCTGATGATACACCTCCGAGGATCATGGCAAGATCTGTGAGTTATTTCCTCCCAGTCTGACAAATCAGCTTTTCAACATGATCTTGACTTTCATTTTCGAACCCTGCAGGTTCCCCTTGAGATATATCGCGGGTCAGTTGTCGATGAGGTTCGACAGCAATTCAATTCATGGGTCTACCAGGTCACTAGGCTGTACAAGGACCAAGAGCATGCAGAAATTGAGTACACGGTGAGTCAGAGTCCTCGATTTGCTTCTAAAGGTCTGATGATCACTGATCTAACGACAAGGTTTCGATATGTTTTGTTCTTGTCATGCTGAAGATTGGTCCAATCCCGCTTGATGATGATATTGGCAAAGAAGTTATCACTAGGATAACAGCAAATATGGCCACAAACAAGGAATTCTACACAGATTCTAACGGAAGGGACTTCCTTCTGAGGGTAACACCAGAAACACAAAGAGCTAACTGAAGCAACCACTTCTGTTTATTGAAAGTAACTTGTTCTTTCTGCAGGTTCGGGACCACAGAGACGACTGGAACCTTTCGGTTAATCAACCGGTGGCAGGAAACTACTATCCAGTAATTTTCCTTGATCCAAGAATCTGAAATCCAAATTTTACTTCTATCTGATGTGAGGATATTGTCTTTTTCCGGATCGTTTCAGCTTAACCTTGGAGTGTACATCAAGGACAAGCAATCTGAACTGTCGGTGTTGGTTGATCGAGCCACCGGAGCGGGGAGCATTCATGATGGCCAAGTGGAACTCATGCTTCATAGGCAAGATAACTTGCATGTAGTTTGGTCTGTTTTTCTAAATGCAGTCAACTCGGCTAAGCATTGCTCATCTGAAAGCTCTTTTTCTGATTAAAGGCGGACAATCTACGATGACTCCCGGGGAGTAGGGGAGCCCCTTGATGAAACTGTTTGCTCCGGCCAGAACTGCCAAGGAATAACGGTACGTATATTCACATCTGAGGCAAAAGATCGACGTGCATTGTTTCGCTCTGAAAACCATATCGTCATTCAGATCCGAGGAAACTACTATGTGAACATCAACAAGGTAGGCGAAGGGGCGGCTTGGCGTAGGACAACGGGCCAAGAAGTCTATTCGCCGCTTCTCTTGGCATTTGCACAAGAGGTACGGATAGAATCACAACATTTGTTGGTGTGTCCTGCAAGAACACTAAAACCTGGGTCGGTTTTTCGCAGAAGGAAGAGACCTGGAAGGCATCTCATGTGACAACTGCAACTGTTATGGACCCAACTTACACGTTGCCTCCCAATGTCGCTCTGATTACTCTCCAGGTGACGTTTGTTTGCTTCTCATAAAACCAAATTCTAACATCTCCATGTTGCTTCAACTGTTTTGAAAGGGATGCTGCCTCTGTAATTGCAGGAACTGGAGAATGGAAGTGTACTCCTCAGATTAGCACATTTGTACGAGGTATATATATCTGTCATTTACCTCATCGTCATGTACGAAAACTTACAATCACGAGACACAACAACATGCCACAATCAAAACAAGATGACGTTAAAACGTCGAGCATGTCGATGTTTAACCGCCGAATTCACATTGAATTTGTTGGTCTGTACGTTATAATTTTTTACACCGAGTTCCCCATTGACATTTTCCTTATTGCACCGACGAACAATTCTAGGCAGGAGAGGACTCTACCTACTCTTCGCTGGCTAAAGTAGAACTCAAGAAGATGTTCCCAAACAAAACGGTACCAGTGCCAAATTTACTTCATACTTCACCGATGCTAGCCATCCATTTTTTCCGGTACGTGTTGACGGGTACATATTATATGTACCCGTTATTACGTACCGATAAAAAATGGATCAGACTTTTTATTTATTATCTGAACAGACGACTAACACGAATCTTTAATTTTGTTAGGTCAAGGAGTTGAGGGAGATGAGCTTGACAGCGAACCAAGAGAAGTCGGAGGTGAAACAAATGTCATGGAAAGTGGAAGGAGACGTCGGAGACCAACCTTTGCCCGTAAAGGGTGGCCCTGTGGATGGTTCAAGTCTTGTTGTGGAGCTCGGTCCCATGGAGATCCGTACTTTCTTGTTAAAATTCTGATATCTAATGTAACAACGAATAAATTTATAAATTCAAAATAATATCACTCTTACATTTACCTTTCTAAACTTGTTTTGGGGCATTCAAGTTCTAAATAATTCTTACTTAAAATTTACCTTTGAAACAGTGTCACCATATCCTTTGGAGGGTGGGTTGTATGTATGTGTTGAAAAGTGTTCCACATTAGAAATTGTTAGTGGGACGGGTTGATTTATAAGTTGGAAGGATACACTTACTCACTATCTTAAGTTTTGGGTATGATATAATAATTTCTATATTTTTGGATTCCTTTATATGGTGGAAGTATCTACATAGTCACTAACTTAAAGTTTTGTTAAGATATGAAAACTCTAATAGTATGCGTTCTGCATTATCTGAATAAATTTATGAAATTTTGAAAGCTGATCAATGTGCGAGTTGACTATAGGATCATCAATTTAGTACATAAATATCTCGAATGTAATTTATTATCACCAACTTTCTAATTAATAAATATGCCTATTGTTAAGTAGGTGTTGGGCTGATATTTTTCGTCTCGAAGTATGATGTTTTCTGTCCGACCAAAAAAAAAGTATGATGTTTTCTGTTGTTGTCTTTGTCTGGGTGGTGTTAACCGTGTGCTCTTTTCCTTGTAGTGTTTTTTTTTTCTCTCTAGACGACGGGGTAACATTAAACTACATAGATCGAAGAGGTTGACGATAGCAATTTATATGACATAGTCGAAGAAAATATCAATTTAAGTAGATTGTATATAATACAATAATTGATAAATTACTCTCAGGTCTCTAACTTATGACCGTTTTTGTAGTAGGGTCCATGAATAATTTGAATTAGATGTAACTTCCTTATTTTTTGAATTAATATTGGTCTCGGGTCCCTAATATGACTGAGGACGATGTCAGCAACATTTTCTTTGTCATTAAATTGACCAAAATACCCATAGATAATAAAATAAAATAAATCATCTTCTCTCCCGAATCATCTTCTTTTCCTTCTTCTTCGTCTTCAACCAACACCAAAAACATTATATCCAAAAAATTAAAAAAAATCCAGAACATTATTCAAGAGATCCGAAGAAACTTAATCTCAATCTTTCGTGGAGACGACGAGGATGTGGTCGGAGCCGAAAAGCACATGTCACAGCAAATAGCAATCACTACAACCAAAATACACTACCACATTACTATTTGACATCTCCAATCTATTTCCCAGAGGATCACGATGGTGTATATCTAGCGCAAGCATAGCTTATCTTTCACTTCTTCATCTCTCTCGTGGTCACTACAATCAGCTTCTTGGAGTTAAGGACTAGGTTGTCCACAAGGGTGCCAATTTCATCCTTGGTCGGGAGACTTCTGGGTCCCTTGAAGAGGTTACCAACATTGGAGTACCTGCCCACATTGTCGTGGGCGACTCCCCTCCTGGATCCATACCCAAACCCATACCCAAGCCTACATCCCGCCCCAAACCCGAACCTTAACTTCAGGCCCAGGACCCCATGCCCAATCCCCACACTGCCGATGAGACCGAGGCCGAGGCCAAAGCCAGGGCCCACCTTGCTGACCTCCTTGAGCTGGACGACTGGGAGCCTCCATAGTTGGCTCTTGTCGCTGTCGCCCGCTGCCATCTTTCTCCCCCTCTCTCTCTCCCCCTTCCTGTTGAGAAGAAGAAGACACTCTCGATCTATGGATCTACTTTTTTTTACCTAATTAGCGATAACCCAATCTTGAAGCCAGGGACAAAAATAAATAATCAAAACTGTAGCGGAGGATATTGCAAAATCGAAAACCCTAATCAAAGAAAGGAATCTCCGAAAAAAGCGAAGAAAAGGAAAGAGGATGAACCCACGGATCTTCTTCGTAACCCATTGCGATCTTCTTTGAGATCAGAAAATTCTTCTCATGCTCTTAATTCTCTACACTCGATTTGACCTCAACTAGCTCCTCTCGATCTATGGATCTGTTTGTGTATGAAATTAGATGTACTTAGGATGTCTTCAATTTTGTTTGTTTGTTCTTTATTGTTGGTCAAAAGATGCTTTCCTTTTGCTTTAATCGAAGAAAATTTTGGTCTGATTGTTTTAATTGAAGATGGAAGAGAGAGGGAGGAGAGAGGGAGATGTGAGAAGAGATGGGGGAGAGGGTAAAATTTTAATTTTTTAATTCTTTAATTGTAAGGGTATAAATATCATTTCAAATATATTAAAAAAATTTTTGTACTGACGTCATGCAAGGACTCCTAATCAATATTTTGGATAAAAGTAGAGATACTCTATCTAATTCAAATTATCCAAGGACCCTACTACAAAACGGCCATAAGTCAGGCACCTGAGGATAATTTATCCTACAATAATTGATATATGATTTTTTAAAATAGTTTTATGGATACGTAATTTTTGACACAGAAAATATTATTGTGAACTGGTATATGTATTAATATGGAGTTCAGATTAGGTGGGGATTAGTATTAGTTCCCACCATGGGGACTATATACTATAAGGGTATAGTAGTCTTTACCAGTTACACAAAAGTAGGCAGGTTTTTAAAAGAGAGAATAAATAATCTCAAAAGTCATGCAATCGCCAAATCACCCCGTCGTCGTTGCCGAAACCATCTTCTGGCCAAACAAGCACCCCACATCTCTCCCTCCTTCATCCTCGCCGACCCACCATCATTCGGAAACATTATATTCAAAACTATCATCTTCGTCGAGTTGCCATAACATCACTATCGAATGGATTTCTCAAGCGACACAACCTCTCCATTACCCGACCAAGGTAAGTCTTTGCCACACCATTAATTTTAACGATTCTTGTTCAATTAACGTGATAATTGACTATCTACTTACATTTTGAAGCTACCACAACAATGGAATTCCGTGCGATTCTGGAAACCAAGAATCATTTTCTGCTAATTCGCAGAGTCATGGTAATACATATGCCTAGATATTGGTACTTCTGGTCTGTAATATTGGTACCCTTGTCATTTAATTTTGGTATCTTTATCACAATAATGGTATCTTTTTTATCAGTATTAGTACCTTTTGTTAACAATATTGGTACACAGTCTGTCAATATTAGTACACGGTTCGTCAATATTGGTACACGATTCATTAATTTTGGTACACATGTTCTTCAATATTGGTATGGTACCACAATTATCCAATTTTGGTAACACAATTATTCATTGTTAGTATCATTGCAAAATTTATCATGTTGGTGGGTTAATTAATAATTATTGGTTGGTGGTAGGGCACGACAGTGGGAACTGTTATTCATTTTGTTTCCAACACTCAGATTTTTGCAATTAACGCAATTAATTAGTTATTATTGATTAAAGGGGTGATAATTGAGGTTGGTTTTTAAATTTAAATGTTAGATAAGGAAAATAAAGATAATTAAAGATACATTAATTAATTAAATTAAATATGAATGGAGAATATCACGGATTTGATTCAGTTTGTTTAAAAAATTAGGTGTGATAAGAAAATAATAGATAATGACTGAAATAGTTTATTAGTCTAATATCCATTGTACTCTTACACATAATAACTATCAAATTAAGATTTTAAGATAAAAAATTTCATCTAAAGAGGTTACTTTTTAGTAGTTCCCATATAATCCAACGCCATTAATATGACATAATTAACTAGAGACAAGATCGGAAAGGAATTTATCGGAGAGAGAGAGAGAGTCTAGGCGGGAAGTTCCCGAGTCGGTTGACAAAAACGGTTGCACCCCACCAGGTGACGTGGCTTCTGGCTTCTGCTTCCTTCCCCGCGTCCCAATCGTGTTCCTCTTTGTTCCTTTTTTTCTCTCTCATAAATAATTAAAACTTACAAGTGAAGATACACTTCCTCCTCCTTCTTCTTCTTCTTCAAAGGGGGGAAAAATTAGAAGAAAAAAAATGTCGTCCCAAAACCCTAATCAGAAATCATCTCTCTACCCGGAAATCATCCAAACGGATCATTACCCAACCAACGCACCTCCCCTCCGCAACACGTCCTCCAATCTCTACCCCACCATCGACATGAAGGATCTCCAGGAGAATCTCTTCCCGGACCCCGGCTCCGATTCCGGCCATTCCTCGTCCTCCGCCCCGCCGGCGCCCGTCGAGGAGGTCCTCCTCCGCATCCCCGGCGCCATCCTCAACCTGATTGATCGCCAGTACAGTGTTGAGCTCGCATCCGGCGAGTTCTCCATAGTCAGGCTGCGTCAGGGCGACAGCGTCCTCGCCGTCCTCGCCCGCGTTGGAGAGGAGATCCAGTGGCCGCTCGCCCGAGATGAGGCCGCCGTGAGGCTCGACGGCTCCCACTACTTCTTCTCCCTCCGCCTTCCCCCCGATGGGCCCCACCCCGATACCTCCGATTCCGACGAGGAGGAGGATAAAGGCAAATCCAATTCCAAATCCAATCCCAAAAGCGAAAAGGACGAGAGCGAGAATGTGTTGAATTACGGTTTAACCATCGCCTCCAAAGGGCAAGAAGGTAAATTGACCGAACTGGACGAGATCTTGCAGGCCTTCAGCAGCTTCTCCGTTCATACCGTGTCGGTATCCGAGAAGGGGACAACGAAAGCTGGCATCTTTTCAGGGGATTCGGTCTCCCCTGCAGAGTTGGAGTCAAGCGGGGCGCAGAAGGAGGTGTTGGAGGGGAAGTGCGTGGCTTACTGGACCACGCTGGCCCCCAACGTGGAGGATTACAGTGGTAGCGCTGCGAGGCTGATTGCGTCAGGATCCGGGCAGCTGATCAAGGGGATACTGTGGTGTGGGGATGTGACCATGGACAGGTTGAAGTGGGGGAATGAGGTTATGAAGAGGAGGATGAGTTACAAGTCTGATGCCGAGGTTAGCCGCGAGACTATGAAGAGGATCAGAAGGTTCGTTGGTCGCCGGGCATTCCTTTCCAATATGCTTCGTTTGCTTTGATTGATGATGACTGCTTTTATAGATGAGTTTTGGCCGAACTTTGTCCTTTCCTGTGATTTTACCGTGATTTGTTTTTTAATGTGAAACATTGTTGGAATTTCATTATTAACTTTGTGTCAAATTTGCTTTATTTTCTTGTTCTCATGTGGTCTGTCTTGTTATCTTGTATGGTATGTGTTGTCAAGACATAGAAAAATCAAAAGATTCCTCTTTTTCTGCCCGTCTGTGTTTCTGATTGTCCTGTTCTGATGTCTGTTGTTGTCATTCTGTCCGACGGAGACTAGGGCCATGTAAATGAATTTGGAAGTTGCTTGGTGTGTCTTCTTGTTGGGACTGCTGTTTTAGAGTCGGGGGGAATGGATAACAATTTGCTCTTCTGTTTGTTTTGCGTTCAGGGTCAAGCGAATGACAAAAATGACTGAGAAAGTAGCAACTGGGGTGCTCTCTGGAGTTGTCAAAGTCTCTGGTATGCTAACGGGTGCAGTTGCAAACTCAAAAGTGGGCAAAAAGTTCTTTGGCCTAATCCCTGGGGAGATTGTCCTTGCATCCTTGGATGGATTCAGTAAGTTTGTCATCTTCAGCTTTTCATTTGCAATTGTTGGAACAACAATATTTGTTAACTCCCAACAAAAATTATTGAAACCAAAATGTTGGTTCTTTCACAAGATAGATGGATGGTCATGTTAACTTGCAGTCACCATTTTATCATTCGTTTGATGAAGTTTAACGGTCAATAAAGAGTAATCTGCTTGTGAAACCTCATGTTCTAGTGAGGAAAGGTAGTGGTTAATTTCATGGAAGTAAGCAGGTGATTGAGTCACAAATTGATGGTTGTGGGATGTTGGAACGATAAGAGGCTGTTTACTAGCTTCAGAGCTTTCCCACTCATCTTGGCTTGCTTTGTCATACTGGACACCTTTTGACGACACCAGAATTCTTTGAACTCGTTGAATGTTGAAATTAATGATTCTCTCAATTGATTTTATCATTCTTTATGGTTGTTTTTAACTTTTTGCTTTGTTTTTCTCATTGTAGACAAGGTTTGTGATGCTCTTGAAGTGTCAGGAAGACATGTGATGTCCACATCATCTGATGTGACCACTGAACTTGTCTCGCACAGGTAAATCGCTTGATCCTCGGTCCTCCTATGGCAGGGTCCTATTATCATGTCTGGTCCATACCCCGTAGTGTAAAATTTCCATATTGAGGTGTGGTGCCATTTTGTATGTGAAATAAAAAATTAAAGAAAATCTTCTTCTTTATTTGGTTAATAATGTGTGAACTGGACCAGACATAGGCCTGAACATGTTTCCTCTCCAAAAATTATTCAGCCTAATAATCAAAAGAGAGAATGAATCTCTTGCAAAGGGAACCTAGCATGCAGCCAATGGTTGTTCCATGGTACATGAGGAAAATGAGAAGCTAAAACAAGACTTAAACAACAATCTGCTGTATTATTGTTGGAAAAGCACTTCTTAGCTCTTATGGCATTGGCATGTACTGAACCATCTTTATGCATAGGTTCAGAAGTTCAACTTCTGCAGAAGGTCGGTAACAATTTTGCAAGGTGTCGACCTTCAAATGGGTGCTTGTTACTGTCAGGTCATAGATTCCGTGTTTAGTCTTGTTAGTTATGGACCCTAAAGGAAACTGGGTAGGAGCCACAATAAATGGGACTCTGCCGTGGCTCAAGTTACTAACTTCGCCACCTGGGTTCCGAGTATTAAATATGAACAGAAAATGAATCACCAACTTTCTAATTGTCTTTTTTCCTTGCCTAGCACCGATGACATGCTTCTCTGTTAGCATCATATGTTGTCTTCTTACCCTTTTCCACTCAAAAGGACCACTTATTCATTCCCATTCAACTTAAGATCCCTTTGTAGTAGTTTGTCCAGCCGGGCATGTGAACCAAATTTATGGAATATTGTACTATTTGTACTAGAGACGCAATCTAACGTGGTCATCTTGCAGGTACGGTGAACCAGCTGGCAAAGCGACCAACGAAGGGCTTGAAGCTGCAGGGCATGCAATTGGAACCGCCTGGGCCGTATTCAAAGTCCGAAAGGCGCTTAACCCAAAGAGTGTGCTAAAAGCCAGCACCCTTGCCAAATCTGCCGCTAGAGCCGCAGCTGCTGAGAAGTCCAAGAAGTCCAAGTGAAGTGCAGATGAATTATTTTCAAGATGCTATTGAGCATATATATTTGTTTGCAAATGCTTGACTGATTATTGTAGTCGGTAGGTTATTGTTTTCCTCTGTAGTTATTTTTTTCCTTATGTTCTTTTCGCAGCAACCAGCCCCTCGTGTATTTCTCACGGATCGTGCGATTACAAAGTGCTACAAATTGTATTATTAATACAATATTTTTCATATTGCACTACTACCAGCCTTTTTAAGCAATTTCAGTGGAGGCAAGTTTCCATCTCTTATGTGGACCCCTCAATACCCTCTGCGACTTGGAAGAGAAAAATGAACTGCTCTCTGAAGTTCAATAAACTAGCTATATATTTGTGTTGAGTGTATTGGATGTGACATGTGCTATGTTGCATTTTGTTATTTTAATTAAAGTTCGGACCCAAGTGCTTCTTACATTTTTCAGGTTTTCCAAACTTGGGCGAATCAAATGTTTCCTGAGTGAGAATTCCAATTGAATTGATAGCTTACCGCCAATACACCTTCAAGATAACCTAACCTGTCTTCAGGTGCCATATTACAGAAAGCTAACGAGCATATTAAAAGTAGGATTTTTCTCGAGATTAAGATTCCCATACTCGACTTTTTTTTCTTTGGTATAGGTAAATTTAGGTAGATTGATCTAAATTTTCGGGTTCTTGACGGTAGTAGAATTCAAACCCTTCCAATACAAATCTGTTTTTATTTTTCTACGCTTGCATTGGTATCCCATACTCGACTCTGATATACCAAAGAGTAGGAAAAAAAACTTAGAAATTTGGATACTTCTCTCCTCGTGCATGACCAATAAACTTTTTATCCTTTTGGCCTCGTATGGTGAGTGATTTTATCTCAAAGGGAAAGTCCCTTTCGTGATATTTAAGTTTTTATAAACGCATAAAGATAGGTTAGTGTCCGATGAGAGGACCACATGATAAGCATAAGCTTGATAATCTTCCCGCACTAAAGACGATTCTTAAGAAGGATTGAAATCATTAAAGCTTGGTGATTGCACTTAAAGGATATAAATAAAACAGTGTAAAGACAGATACATAGAAATTAATTTAACAGTAAGCCGCCCCATGTTTGTCTTTGTGTGACTCAATAACACACCAAAAGACATGCTTACAGGAGAAAAATCTTGTCTCGTGATCACACATCCTCTTTGACGCTTCGACTCACTTTTGCCTTGCACTAATTATTTACGTGGCTAAGGTTCTTCCATTTTTATATTCGTACGAATGATCTTGTAATAATCTACTTTCCGACCAATTTTAAATTTTAATATGCCAGTGACGTCTGCACGTTCCGTTTTCCAACAACCCGTTGGCCAATAAATAGTTTTGACAATTTCATATTTTTGTTCTTCAATTCTACTACTTGAATTGAACCCTGATCCAAGTGGCTATTTTTCTAGATGATAAAGTATAAATTTTATTTTTCACGTGAGGTATGGTAATGGTTACTCCACTGAACCCACAAACCTTATCGAGCTGATTTCTCAGTTTTTAAAATTGTCAAAGTGCTACTAATCAATATCACTGTATCAATTCAGCAAGAGGGTGCCAATTAGCAATTGACATGAAATTATAAATTCAAGCAGCTACAACTAATTAACAATATAAATCTTCTTATATGTACTCTGTTCATAATAAAAACTTTGTCTTTCTCGACTGATAATATATCAGTCTTTTCGTAAAGGTTTTGGTTGTAGATAATGGAATATACTATAAGATTCAGGATTGCATTTGAAAGTCTGTCTACTCCCGAAAAATTTAAATGGTGGGGAATGACTCATGAAGCAGCATATCATTAAGCTCAGCCCACACTAAGTATCTCGCACGCATACATATATTTTATATATTCTCAAGTTCGAGTTCTCATAATACTATTAATTTGTCTATTAAAAAACAAATTATTGTTCCCTTATAAGCTGTCCCATTTTTGTCTGTCCCAAGACAACACTTCCAAGGCATAATATGCTCTTCCAAATGCACGTTCCATTTATTTTCTTCTGGTAACCAAAATGTCAACTAATACAGAGCCATCACAGATGAGCAGTGGTAGGAAAAGGGTATTTGGTACTCTGTTAGATTTTGCCAATTCTTGGAGAGCAAGTTACCTCAGCAGCAGCAGCAGATCTTCTCCAGGCAGAAGAGTTATGCACAGAGATGTTGAGCAAGAAGAATTCCACTTCTCAACCGCTCGCTGCCTCTCGTCGTACTACAGCGTGTTCGTCGTTCGCCTAGCCATCATGGTTCGCCTAATCTCAATCTAACAATGTACTAATACAATTGTCACGTTGATGAGTTGAGAGTATGATAGTTTATTTTGCTTGATGCAGGTTATGCTTGCCATTTTGATTGGGATGCTCACCATACTAACTTGGCATTTCACCAGGAGCTACACTATACAGTCAGTTGACACTCTAGCTTCCGGACTACGTTACGAGATCCTACAGCGTCCGATTCTACGGATGTGGAACATTTTGAACGCTACCTCCGAAGTCACGACTGCACAGGTTAAGTTGTCTCAGTATGTCATCAGGAGGTACAGCAACCCTGCTGCCACTCAAGCAGAGCAAGTAGAGCTATATGAAGTGATGAGGGACGTGACGTGGGCACTGTTTGCAAGCCGAAAGGCCCTCAATGCCATCACGATCAACTACAAGAATGGGTTCGTCCAGGCCTTTCACAGAGACAACCGTAGCAACAACACGTTCTACATCTATTCCAATGTGTTGAACTACTCGATCAGCGGGGACGAGCTTTCTAGTTCCATTCGTGGCAACGTATCTGCGATATGGTACCGCGAGCCACTTGATCCAGTGACGGGAGAGAAGATAGGAAAGGCTAGTCCGATTCTACCCGATGATCTTATAAACATTGCAGGGCTTTCACAGGTTCCTGATGGTGTAGCCTCGTGGCACGTAGCAGTTAGCAAGCACACGAACTCGCCTCTGCTTTCAGCTGCATTGCCTGTATGGGATGCCAACAATAAAAGCATAGTAGCAGTTGTTGGTGTTACTACAGCACTTGCTAGTGTTGGCGAACTAATGCGAGAGCTTGTCGAAGTTCATAGTGGACACATCATATACTTGACTTCACAAGAGGGATACTTGCTAGCTACTTCAAGAAATACTCCTCTCCTGAGGAATTCCTCCAAAGGACCTAACCTTATAATGGCTGTCGACTCTGAGGACTTCACTATTCGAACAGGAGCTCAGTGGTTGGAGAAAGTTTATGGAAACAAATTTGCTCCTGGACATGTTCAAGTGGGTGATGCCAAGCTCGGACACCAGAAATATTACATAGATTCTTTCTTTCTGAATCTAAAGAGACTTCCCATTGTAAGTGATCTTTCTTGCTCCTCATGTTTGGGATTTTCACTTGCTCATAGAAATGTAATAATCTGTGCAGCTAGGTGTCATCCTGATCCCAAGAACATTCATAATGGGAAAAATTGATGAGAGAGCTTTCAAAACACTAGTCATACTCATAGCAGCCTCTCTATGCATCTTCTTCATTGGATGTGTCTGCATCTTGATACTCACGAACGGAGTGTCGAAGGAGATGAATCTAAGAGCCGAACTGATCAGCCATCTTGACGCACGAAGAAGAGCAGAGGCATCCAGCAACTACAAGAGCCAATTTCTAGCAAATATGAGGTGTAGTGCATATCTTCATTTGCATTCTCATCGAGTTAATTCTTCGCGAGTAACGTTGAATGGAGAACGTTTTTTTTATGTCTGTAACCAGCCATGAACTGAGGACTCCTATGGCTGCTGTTATTGGACTATTGGACATTCTCATCTCAGATGATTGTCTCACAAATGAGCAGTATGCAACTGTCACTCAGATTAGAAAATGCTCCACGGCTCTCCTCCGCCTCCTTAACAACATTTTGGATTTGAGCAAGGTAAAGTATTTCAATTGTCTCGAGATCCAGTACGAAAACTATTCGCTCAGGATTTCACGCTCTGAATTTCCCTAGGTTGAGTCGGGAAAGCTGGTATTAGAAGATGCAGAGTTTGACTTGGGAAGAGAACTCGAGGGTCTGATCGACATGTTCTCGGTGCAGTGCATCAACCACAACGTAGAGGCTGTTTTAGATCTCTCTGGTATGGCTTCCACTAACTTAAATAGCATACATTAGCCCTGATACTTTATAAAGCTCTATATTATGGTCTTGCAGATGATATGCCAAAGTTAGTTCGAGGGGATTCTGCTAGAGTAGTTCAGATTTTCGCTAATCTGATCAGTAATTCTATCAAGTTCACCCCTTGTAAGCCGTAGTAGCCAATTGTTTGAAGATACACAAGGTATCAGTATAAGAGCTTTCACGAGCAATTATCTTAACTGGATTGCAGCTGGTCACATTATACTCCGAGGGTGGTGTGAAAGCCTGGATACTTGTGACGATTCGGTCAAATGTACCCAAGAACAGAGAAAAATTCGGTGCTCACTGGGGCCGAAACTTAGGCAACAAGGCAACCATACGAAGAAGGCCAGCAAGAAAGAAAACAAAGTAATTCTCCGGTTTGAAATTGATGACACTGGCTGTGGTATGTACCTTCAGATGTGTAATCATCACTGTAAGTTAAGGAGTCCAATTTCTTCTGACAAGATAATGGTCAGTATCTTTCATTGTCTTTCAGGAATTGATCCAAGTAAATGGGAGTCGGTGTTTGAAAGTTTTGAACAAGCTGATCCATCAACGACTCGATTGTAAGCAGTAAAAACTTCGATGATCTTAATGCTGCATTGAACAATTCTGATTGATAAACTTGTTAATCCATGTTTGATATATTGATTTCTAGGCACGGTGGCACGGGCCTTGGACTTTGCATTGTCCGAACCTTGGTGAGTATGGAAAGAAATAACTAGTTTAGATGGCATAATACATCGGTCGATGCAACTTTTCATGATTGAATATGCTTGACAGGTGCGCAAGATGGGTGGCGAAATCAAGGTCCTCAAGAAGAATGGACTGGGGAATCTGATGCAGCTGTACTTGATTCTTAGTACACCATTAGACAGTGGTGATCAACACAACCATATCGATTACTCTAAGCACAATTTCGCGGTGAGCAGATATTGGTATTCAATTTTTCTTAGGAAGTGATTGCTGATCATTCATTATTTGATGACGCTCGAGTCTTCACGCAGGTGTTGCTGGCATCCTATGGAAGAACAGGACGAGCAATTATGTCTCAGTGGCTGCGAAAGATCGGTCTTTCCACGTTGGAAGCATCAGAATGGAATGAGCTTACTCAAGTCCTTCACGAACTCTTTCGGACAAAATCCAGAAAAGGGTTTCATGATCCAAGGTCTCAAGTGCTAGAACTCCAGGATATGAGAAACCGAGCGTGCATCATAGTCATCGATATTGGATTGCTTGACTTGAGCACAGACATATGGAGACAACAAGTCAGTTTCCTTAATAGGTTCTCAGGAAAAGTCAAGTTTGTGTGGATGCTGAATCATGATACTTCAAACCCGGTAAAGATGGAGCTGCGAAGTAAAGGACACATGTTGATGGTTAACAAGCCGTTGTACAAGGCAAAAATGATTCAGATACTGGAGACCGTTGTGAAGGAGAGAAATCTCGAGCAGCAAAAGAGAAGCTTCGTTGAAGCCGGAACCATAAGAGAGGACGGCAACACGCACGATTGTCTTGAGATCGACACCTCACAGTTTGACACCGTAAGCTTTGAGGATTCGGAACAGGAGAGGCAAAAGATGAGAGCTCCATTGCACCATCAGGCATTCCGTTCGTCCTTTGTAGAAATGACAGAAGTACATCATGAAGACAATTGTTCCAGAGATGAACATGTACCTCCTCATAGCAAATCGAACTTGCACGGTTCAGAAGACGAGGAAGCCTTGTTTCCTGAAGAGCAGGGCGGTTACCGTTTGAGAGCAGCTACTCACTCACAGAAAGCTCTCCAGGGCCTGCGGATTCTCCTAGCAGAAGACAATCCAGTTCTCCAGAGAGTGGCAACCATTATGCTAGAGAAAATGGGGGCTGCAGTTGTTGCAGTGGGAGATGGACTGCAAGCAGTGGATGCTCTAAACTACAGATTTGGCTCCAACGGATCACCCTTGAGAGAAGGAAACACAAACATACAAGCTCAAACTCGAAACACGGGGCCTTACGACTTGATTCTAATGGACTGTCAGGTGAGAATCAAAACACCACGCACTCTTGGTGGTTTCATTATACTTCTCTACTCGGTTATACAATCGTGTTTTCGCCTCAGATGCCGAAGATGGATGGGTACGAGGCGACGAGGGCGATCCGGAGCGCGGAAGCAGGGACAGGGCAGCACATTCCGATAGTTGCGTTGACGGCACACGCCATGTCTTCCGATGAAGCCAAATGCTTGGAGGTTGGGATGGACGCTTATCTAACCAAACCTATTGATTACAGTCTCATGGTCTCCACTATCCTTTCCTTCACAAAAACAACTTGACCCTTTTTTGTCCTCGTTGCCTTGTAGCCCAAGCAACCTAAGCTAACACCAAAGTGACTAGCATGTGAAAACTCTGGTTTGGCTGTGGTGATAATAACCAATTAAGCAGAAAGTATCTTTCTTCAACCCGACCCTCTTGCGATTATGCTTTGTATTTCGTAATTCGACGCGGTTCAATTCGAATTTTTCGCTGCTAAACCATAATCTCATGGAACCGTAAAGACCATTCTCGTAAGGACGTAAGGCAAACTTGAGATCGATAGGAAGCATAGTTCAAGAATTATATACAGAGGGTAAATTGCTCTCAAATGCTTGAGGTATTGACTAAATTTCTATTTTAATTCCTATTGTTCCAAAATTAAAATTTTGCTCCCTAGTTTTATGTTATTGAACTCCCAGGTCCCTGCCGTTGGAATCAAAAGATTTCTATGGTGAGAAAAGGCACATGAAAATACTTGACGACGGGGACAAGAGTTCAATAAAATTAAATTGGGTGAATCAAAAATTAGATTTTGAAATATAAGGGACTTAGTTGGAAGTTAAGTCGAACTCTATAGACCTAAGAATAACCTGCCCAATTGTGACACTTTCTTGAAAGAAGGGACCAAAGTCTACCGACCTCAAAATATAGGGCCTAAATGTGCTACTTTATTAATTGAGGGACCAAAACGGATCGATCAAAAAATAAGAGGGACCACAAAGCACTTAGCACGAAAAAATATGGAGCTCGTAACTTGTCCCCGAAGTCGGGCGGGGTTCTTCGATCTAAAAAATTCCATTAGGTTCCTCCAAATACTGGAAATAAATCAAAATAATATAAATTCTTTCATAAGAGAAGAAAATAAAAAAAGAGTATTCCGAATTTAGCTCCTCGAGTATTTCCACGTAGAAAGGGGTAAGAGAGAAGAGGCGATGGCGAGGTACGATCGAGCTATAACGGTGTTCTCGCCGGACGGTCACCTGTTCCAGGTGGAGTACGCACTTGAGGCCGTCCGGAAGGGCAACGCCGCCGTCGGCGTCCGGGGACTCGATTCCGTCGTCCTCGGCGTCGAGAAGAAGTCCGTCGCTAAGCTCCAGGACTCCAGGTAAATATCTAGGGTTTTTGACGACCGCTTCCATTGACTTTTAGGGTTTCCGTGTGTGGGGCACTGGAGCGAACTTATGTAGACCTTAAACGCTGAACTTAGGCACGGCTGCTAGGGTTTTTGTATAAGATGATTTCATAATGTTGGGATCTGGCCGTGAATTTAGGTTTCGGTCGATAGATTTGGTTTTCTCTTAGGCGCTTTGCTCGGTTGAAGGATACGTTTATTGCTTGTAGTTGCTACAAATTGTGTCGGATTCGGATGTTTGTTTCTCTGATTGATGTGCATTAGTGTTTAGAATGAGTTCTCTGAAGCTGCTAAACCCGTGGTGGTCTCACATTATGTGTTCATAAATTACTTTTCAGATCAGTTCGGAAGATTGTGAACCTGGACAATCATATTGCACTGGCATGTGCTGGCCTTAAAGCAGATGCTCGAGTTCTGATCAACAAGGCACGGATTGAGTGTCAAAGCCACAGGCTTACAGTCGAGGACCCTGTTACTGTTGAGTACATCACCCGTTACATTGCTGGGCTTCAGCAGAAATACACTCAAAGTGGTGGTGTGAGGCCTTTTGGACTTTCTACTTTGATTGCTGGCTTTGACCCCTACACTGCAGTGCCTGCATTGTATCAGACAGATCCATCTGGTACGTTTTCTGCGTGGAAGGCCAATGCAACTGGCAGGAACTCTAACTCGATTAGGGAATTCCTTGAGAAGAATTATAAAGAGACTTCTGGGCAAGAAACGATCAAGCTTGCCGTCCGCTCGTTGCTAGAGGTACCTTCTTTTTCCAATCCTGGGCTTCAGAATGGCTTTTTGTTAGCTGTGGATGTGTTTCATCTTCGTGTAATGAGGATATTAGTCTAATCTTGTCCACGGCTAGGAATGTTGTGACATCTTTGCTTGTTGTGTTGTTGGAGGCGATAATGTAAAAGAACATGGAATGTCTGTCTGTCGATGCAGGTTGTCGAGAGTGGTGGGAAGAACATAGAAGTTGCTGTTGTGACAAAGGAACATGGTCTACGACAACTCGAGGAAGCTGAAATAGATGCTATCGTTGCTGAGATCGAGGCAGAGAAGGAAGCTGCTGAGGCTGCGAAGAAAGCCCCAGCCAGGGACATTTGATTAGAATGCTCTTCCTTGTGTATTTCCTACAATTTTAAGCGTGATCAACTCAGGAAACTTTTATCTTTCAGTGGGTTATTCTGCAACTGTTTCTTTCTTCCCCTATTATCTATTATTGAGACTGGGATATTTCGTACGACAATGAATGGTTACGACTTCGAATATTGTATGCGCAAAGAACCTAAACTCTCAGTTTACTAACCAAATAGTGTGAAAACAAAATTTTAACTGATCGTCCTTAATTGGGATTATTGTTTTTTTTTCTGTAGTTCTAAATAATAATTGAATTTTTCATTAGGTTACCCGCACGGGCAGAGACGTCATGCCATGTCATGCCCTCGAGCCATGTAGCGTCTTTGTCTGCGAGGCATGCGAGAATTGATCCACTGTGATTTTTTTTTAATTTTTCTTATTTTTAAAATTTTTTTTCCATAAAATTTTTTTGGAATTGTTTCATTTTATACCATTTTATTCGAACAATTTTTTATATTGTTATTAATTTTTTTAAAAAAATTAACCAATAATTTAGTTTAGATTTTAGTTATTATCATGCATTCACCAAATTTATGAATTAATGGCAAGCACAAATATGTGAAAATTATCTGATTCTTGAGAAAATTATTGTAAAAATGTACGTAATCGTACTGAGCAAGAGCGCTCTATGGATATGGCATTGGGAATATAATAAAAGTAGAAAGGTAACAATCATATTGAAAGTGATTGTTTCATATGATATGGATATAAATTATTGCTTTGACACCAAATACGTGTAATGATATCAATTTAATGCAATAGTCTTTTATTATTAGAAAGTCGGACACTAAAAGTGAGTTATATCGTCAAGAACACAAATGGAATGTGCATATTATATCGCTAATGAGATATATCCTTATTGTGCTATTTTTATTAAGTCAATTACATATTATTTTGTAGTTAATATTTTATAGAGTAAATTGCTCTCCCGTCCCTCTCCTTTGCTTAAATTACTATTTTTTCCCTACTGTTTCAAAAATGATGATTTCGTCCTCCAGATTTGATTTAATAGCACTCTAAGATCCCTGATGCCGGAATCGGAAAAAAACTCCGGCGATCGGAGACCTGAAATGACCAAATTGCCCCTCCCTCTCCCTCCACTCATCTTCCTTCTCTAACTTCTCTTCCTTCTTCGGTTCTCCACGTCGATATGGAGGAAGAGGGAGGGACAATTTGGTCATTTTAGGTCCCCGGTTGCCGGAGTTTTTTTCCGATTCCGGCACCAGGGACCTTAGAGTACTATTAAATCAAATCTGAAGGACGAAATCATCATTTTTGAAACAGTAGGGAAAAAAATAGTAATTTAAGCAAAGGAGAGGGACAGGAGGGCAATTTACCCTATTTTATATTTATAATTTGAATTTCAATCTTATCCTAAATATCCGAAATTGTTAACTTTCTATGCGAATCTCAAAAGTAAATTACCCAAAATGCAAAATTATTTCAATACAAATTTTGATAACACGAATTGTAAAAAACTAAATGACAGATCATTGAAAGGAAGTGTATTCAAGCAAAAAAATTTATATTCTTCATAATTCAAATTATCATAGTAGCATAGAAATAACTAAATCTGCTAAATTCTATTAAAATACAAAAGCTTTTTACCATGTGATCACCCAGTCCGACCCACAAACTTTTACCATGCTGTATTGCAGTTACGGTTTGCTTTTGGGTTTCCAAAACCCAAACCCAGCTCACATAAATGATAGACAACCTAAAAATTCAAGTGTGGAGAAAGCCCAAGCCCAAGCCCAAGCCCATATAACCCTATTTTTCTTTTTTAATTTGGATAAATGGAAGGAACTGGGAAGCCTCTTTCTTAATCCACGAACCAATAAAGCAAAAAAATGTGGAAAAAATAAAAATAAAATTGGACTAACAACTTAAACTGCTCCGGGAAGAAGAAAGAGACCGCCGGAGGAAAGAGGCGGTTGCCACCATGAAAGAAGATTACGAGGTTTTTTCTCTCTCTCTCTCTCTCTCTCTCTCTCTCTCTCTACACTAAATCGACGCTTAAAATAAAAGTACCTAAGAGATTAAAAAAAGGAAAGAAGAAAAAGACGATAATTTAGGGGAGAAATTTGGAAACGACAGGTGGAAGAGAAGAAGCAAGCGGCGGCTGACGTGTTGTTCCAGTACTCCAAATTCGCTATGGCCTGCATCGGCAACCAAGTCCGCCCCTCCGACCTCCGCCTCCATCTCATGAAGGTGGGTCCCCCCTTTCCTCCCATCTCAACAAGAGAGAGCGCGAGAGAGAGAGAGAGAGCAGTTATTGGTAAGGAACGGTGTTTGGTGCGTTCTTGGATAATATAGTGATCGTTCGTTACAGGAGGTTTCGGGGATGCCTACTTCGTTGAAGCGGCCTCAGGTGCAGACGGCGGCTTCCCCGGACGTGATGGGCGAGTCCTCCAGCTCAGGTACTGCTCGACTTGACAAATCCGACAGCTTCCGTCCTGCGTAGAGCTCTGTTCTGAATCGGTTTCTAGGATTCTGCAAAATTCGGATTCTGTTCTTCGTAGCAGCGGCATCTGTTCTAGTTAGAGCTTGTTTATAATCAATTTCTAAGAGGAGTGAATTCCGTTTTTTGTTCTTATGAATCGAGAGTCCATTTGATGTATGATGATGCACTTGTTTTAGCGTGGCTACTTCGTTTGTAGTCATCCTTGTTAATAAGCAACTGTTTCGCGTATTCCTAGCACTGTTTTAGAATGAGGTAAATGGTTTCTGTATCGGGTGTAGTTTCTTCCTCCCTTGGGGTGTTAGACATGAAAGAATGTAATTAGCTGAGAACAATGTAGTAGCGTTTCGGTTGTGTGCTTTGCCAAGACAATCATCGGAGTCATTGGACTCATGCTCTATCGGAGGTTCGGCTTGCAGTTTTTACTTCTCGGGCATAATTTCCAGAAACATTGTCAGTTCTTTATAGATTTCCTTTTGAAATATGAGCTCCATGGACTCTGCCTCTGGTCTGGAACAATCTTCGTTCAATGGTCTTTACTGACCATTTAGTTACAATTTAGTTGATTTTGGCAAAACTTGATTGTCCACTTTATTAGTTACTGTTTAGGATCTTTCTACTCTGCTCTCCAACCTTCAAAACCCTTGGAGGGGTAGTAACCTCAGGCCTGTCCTCGTTGGTTGAAATGATTTGTCATTTAAGAGATATTGCTGCTTGCTATCTAATTAGTAGCTTCTCATTCATAATTAAGTGAGTCCCTTTGCATTTGTAGTAGTCTCATGGGACCCTCTTTTATCACTTATGTATGAGCATACATACCAGTGGTGCTGTTAACAGTTTTAGCGTTAACGAAAAGGATTGTATCCCATTTATCTGACTTCTCTCTTCCTTCCTCTAATGGCCGCCCTTTATTATTCTTTCTCCAATCACCCAAACAAACATGTAAATTTTATTTGCGGCCATAGTGGTCCTGTATGAAGAAAAATATTCAGCAACTCGTTGTTTATGACCATTGTGGTTGATGAAACGAACTAACTCTCTTGTCAGACGTGTCGTGAGGATAGATGGATCCAGCCAAATCTGTTTGGTTGGCTAGGACAATTATTATGCAGTTGGTGGTACAAGTACGCAGGATGGTAGCTACCAACAATAATGTCTCTTGTTTATAATAATAATGCATCGACCGAGATCGGTTACCTACTTCTATCTACTTTCCTTTTGTTTTTATCCTTCTGCTAACTGCTAATTAGTAACCACCAATCCCAAGGAGGATTATAGAAATATAGAGAAGCATGATCATGGAATATAGCTTTACGAAATATGCAGATACAGACAAAGCATTACATACTTTTCTTTTAGTTAAGACATTGACATCATGAATGACCAAAATATGTCCAGAACATGGCGTTCTCTAGCAAAATTATAACAACTTCTTTGTCCGACTTCATCAAAAGGAAGGAGTGTACAGCATGTAAAAATGTTGCCTGTTATCTCCATTCCTTCCTGGTTTTGTCCGATCTGTCTTACTGCGCTGGGATCGTAAGAAGCTCGAATGTTTGCTTCTTCGGCTGTTGTGGTAAATGAATCATCTGCAACTGCATTGCGTACTGTTTTGCAGCCCCAGTCTGCAGTAGAAGCAGTGAGCTTCTTTGCTTATCGTCTCTGTCTTGGGTAACTGGTCTAAATTTTGACTGGGAGGACTAATCCTGAGCTCCAGACTCACATCTACGCATTTCCCTCGAAGCTGGTTCTTGAGGCTTTCCCATTTAAGATCTCTGGTACAGACCTCTTCTTTTGCTTCTGCACTTCTTGCAGCATCGATGATTCTGTCGTTGCCCAACTTGCCAGTTGGCCGATGAGTGTCGGGGTCGATTCCTTTACTCGTAAGCTTCCTCCTTAGATGGGTGTTCCAGTAGTTCTTGATCTCATTATCGGTTCTTCCAGGCAACCTACCTGCTATAAGGGACCATCTAAAACAACAACGTAGAAAACAGCAGCTCTATTCAGTGTCCATCACCACAGTTAAGCTGTGTGTGAAAGCTGCAAGAGCAGAGAATATGTAGAGCCCTTACTTGTTGCCAAGGAGGCTGTGCAGCTTGATGATGAGTTCATCTTCTTCATCGGTGAAATTCCCGCGTTTGAGGTCCGGCCGGAGGTAGTTAATCCACCTGAGACGGCAGCTTTTACCGCAGCGGAGAAGGCCGGCCGTTTGGGGTAAGGACCTCCAGTTGCCTTCTCCATGAGCTTGGATATGTGCAATGAGTCTCTCATCCTCTTCTCTTGTCCATGCCCCCTTTTTCATATGGCCTTTCTCGCAGCAAGGAGACCTTCCCATGTTTTGTTTTGTTTAGTTTTTTGGTTGATAATTCTTTTTCTCTTCTTCTGTGCCACTATATTACACCTTAAAAAGAGTGTTGGATGTATTTAAGATGGATTGGTGGGTTGTGAGCAATTATTGATTCTAGACATGGGGTTGGGTTGGTAGAGAAAATGCCTTTGGAGAGGGCCCACCAAGTGATCTGCAACCCACCCACTCCCAACCTCAAACAAACCCTTTGGCTTTTGGATATCCAAACTTGTCACTATCTGTGTTTTTGGAGCTGATCCCACCGAAATTATAGATAAGGGTTAGACTATTTGTTACATCTCCCATGTCAAGTGTCACAAGTGGATTGAAATTGGTGAAAATAACATGTTATTCCCTACCTCTACACTCACTAGACCGATTAATAAATAATCAATATGTAAAACACTAAAAAAATTAACAAAGTTGTTCTGATTCTTTGACATGTGCGATAGATATTCCTGGTTTGGGAGAGTGGAGCGATTGGAAATGGCAAATTAGTTGGTGCGGTGCATTTCAAGGATGAGTTGGAAATTGGAAGCTGCAAGTTGCTAAAGTTATTTGCCAACCTCGTAGGTTAGGTTCCCGTAAAGTTGTTAGTAAAGTTTATAAAGTTCGACCAATAAAGGAAAAAAGTTTTAAAAAGTTCGCAACTATCTTCTCTCTTGGCATGTATAATGAACTAACCAAAAACCACTACAAAAGAGTGGCAAAGTAATTGGTTTAAAGTAATAAGAAATTTGGATTAATATATTGAGTTCAATTTTTACATTATTAAAAATATTGTTTGATAAAACTCAATTTTGAATATTAAAAAAAAGTTATACTAAATTTGACAATCATGAGATTTTTTGTATGATTGAATTTTGATATCTTTGATAAATCTATAACATATTTTCTGTTATTCGGTGGCAAAGTTAAATATATATCTAACTAAACAGATTAAAGATGTTCAACTGCCTTTTAACTTCTAAAAAAACATAGTCCACGGTGGATCCACGTCCAAATATATACTTTTGGAACTCTGGACCGAAAAGTCGAGGCCTCTAAAGGCTCTAACTATGCTGGATCCGGATCCAGAGAGTTCCTGGGCCATGAACAAATTAATCCATTCATGGCTAAAAGTTCCAATGGACCTTACTTTTTCTGTATTTCAAATACGCAGATTATTTATAATTTTTTATAGTGCAATTTGAAAAAGAGAAATAAAGAAAATGCATCAAGTTAGAGCATTGTGTAAATAAAATATTGTGAAATTCGCTGCATATTATGATCGATGAATAAAAATCTGTCGATACAATTGTCAATATTTGGAAACATGGGCCAAAAAATTAAACCTGGGATTGAATCACAATTAAATAATCGACGGGGCCAGATTTGCAAAAAAAAAAAAAAATTTCGCAAAAATAGCGGCATCTCCTCGCCCGTAAAATAATCGAGGGAACACGCCCACTCCACCCAACGGCTAGTTTCGAAAACGGTAACCTTCAACGGTCGGAAAATTTTAAAATATTTTATACTCCTTGGCTCTTCCTCCATATTTCTCCGAATCTCGACTCGCTTTCTCTCTCTCTCTCTCTCTCTCTCTCTCTCTCTCTCTCTTCTTAGCCCTTCCCTTCGTCCACCTTCTAACTTCTTGAATCCTCTAAAGGAACCCAGTTAGGTAGGAAGCGAAGAGGACAGAGGAAGGAGAAGTTAGTACTAAAGGAGAGGGAAGATTTTTAAGTTAATTGTTATTTAGGAAATATGATTCAAGATATGTGGAATGCTCCTCCTGGTTTCAGACCCACCAAATCCGCTCCATCTTCCCCCGCTAAGCCGCTAGCTGTGTCGAGGACACGTTCCGAGTCCTTTCATGCTATCCACAAAGTCCCTGTGGGTGACAGTCCTTACGTTAGGGCCAAGAATGTACAGGTATGTGGCTTGTGCAATTCAGTGGTTGGTTAGCTTAATCTGTTCTGTATCCTTGATGGGTTTTGTTAAAAATTAAAACTTTAGCAACTGGTTTGGTCAAAAAGTTTAAATTCGTGTGCTTGTTTGATTTAATCTGGTCTGCATCAATCTAGTTTCTTACAGCGTCATTAACAGGTTTGGTTGTTTTGAATATAGCTGGTTGAAAAGGATCCGGAGAGAGCGATTCCTCTTTTCTGGGCGGCGATTAATGCGGGGGACAGGGTGGACAGTGCCCTAAAGGATATGGCTATTGTGATGAAGCAGCAGAACCGGGCGGAGGAAGCCATTGAAGCTATCAAGTCATTGAGGAGTCGGTGTTCTGATCAAGCCCAAGAGTCCCTTGACAATATCCTGCTCGATCTTTTTAAGGTCTGTCTACTGCTAATCTGTCACTTACTCGTATTTTTTTGTGTCACTTGTCTTAGCTCCTAACTGATGTGAATTATGATGATGGTGCAGAGATGTGGGAGATTGGATGATCAAATAGCACTGTTGAAGCACAAGCTGTTCTTGATCCAACAGGGTCTAGCTTTCAATGGGAAGCGGACCAAAACTGCCCGGTCTCAGGGGAAGAAGTTTCAGGTGTCTGTGGAACAAGAAGCGACTCGATTGCTGGTATGAACTCAAACTTAAATCAGCTTTTGGTGGAACATGTTAGTACACTTGAGGCACAATGTCTCGAACATGTTAGTACACTTGAGGTAACAATTTAATGTTACACTATTAAATTGTTTATTTGATTTATTCAGGGGAACTTAGGATGGGCGCTGATGCAGCAAGGCAACTACATAGAAGCAGAAGATGCATACAGACGCGCGCTTACAATTGCACCAGACAACAACAAGATGTGCAACCTTGGTATTTGTTTGATGAAGCAAGGAAGGATATCCGAGGCCAAGGAGACGCTGAGAAGAGTTAAACCTGCTGTTGTGGACGGCCCGAGAGGGATGGATTCTCATTTGAAGGCCTACGAAAGGGCTCAGCAGATGCTCAGTGATCTTGAGTCCGAGATGATGAACAAGGCGGACGGTGACCGGGTTGAGCAGAGTAGACTATTTGATGCATTCTTGGGTTCTTCCTCAATTTGGCAACCACAGCCTTGCAGGGATCAGTCTTCCAATGTGCCAGCAGCAGCAATGAAGTGCCCTCCTAATGATGATTTTGCGGATGAGAACATCGATTCGAACATTCCATTTAACCAGATGGGCATGCATCAGCAGAAATGTGTTCCGCCTCGATTCGGAAACTTTTGGAATGTTGATGCACAGCCATTTTACACTTCCAAGATGGAGAAGGAGTCAGCTGGGAGCCAATTCCATGAGACCCTCAAGAGGACAAGGTCAGGAAATGCTGCTAATTTCAGCAGGATGCTTGACTTGGGAGCGACAAAGCCACCAGTGTTTGAGCCCGCTGAACAAGAAACCAAGGCAAGAAGGATATCTGATGAATCTGAAGGGAAGCTATCAGGGTTGCTACCGGATGACGACATCTTCGAAGAGGCGATTCTCTCAGCCGTTTTGGGCACACAGAAAGCTGATGGAAATTCTGGGATCATCCACCAAAAGAAGAAGATAGACAAGAGGCTTAAAGTTTTCCAAGATATTCCTTTGTCTATGAGTCCAAGAGCTTAATTAAGCTATTTAATCCTTAACCAAAGTTGAATTTAGTCCTTAACCAACCTCTAGCGGTATTTAAGAGTTCAGATGTAGTTGTAGTTTCACTGGTGGAGGAGATAATCTTGTTCTCCTAGTGGGTGGTCTACAACGTGGCCAGAGTTGTAAGCTTAGACTACAGTTGACAACTTTATTGCATTTATCTATGTAATGCCTCTCCAATAAAGGTTGAAGTTATTAAATGTAATTTGCTACACACCCACTATTTTATTTCTCCTTGGGACCACAAGTGACACCAGTTTTAGTTCTGTGTTTTTTCCATTTATTTGCTTCCTCCTCCTTTTTATGGTTTTTAGAGTCAATGTATGCTTCATAATTCTTGTTTTATGGTTTAGGAACTCAATATGGGGGGATCTCAAGAACATGATGTCTGCTGATTTTATATTTCAAGTTACCCGTATAAAGATTAATGCAGGTGAAAATTGGAGGAATGAAATCAACAACCTGGAAGGTTTTTCCATGACGAAGATTATAGATGTAAATTTATTATCATTTACGGCTCAGAGACAGTTTAAGACTAGTTTAGACACTTTTTGCCATCTGCAAAAGAAAACCTGGCTACTACTATATCTTCAACTATGGAATAATACACTGGGGAGTAGTAGTTCACTGCCTACAAGTACATCTAACCTCATGTCACCAACCTAAGAGATTGTTAGACGAGTACATTTATTCTGCAACCAAGCTAGGCGCTTCTCGCCTTTCAGAGACAGGAAGATCTCCCTCGCAGTAGGTTTATTGAAAAGATCAAGAGCAGCGAAATAGAGATCTCCTTTCTCGCCTTCTATCTTGTCTAATTCTGTAATGCAGTTGGCTATACTGTATCGGGCATCCATTTGGGTGAGAATGGCTGTCGTAAACTTTGCTGATGCAGCCATTTGCAATATAGCTTCTGCTATTGCATCATCTACCCCTTTACGGCCCCTCTTGCGGTTGGAAATGGTTGCACCCGGAACAGAGAGAAACGTTCCCCCTGCAATATCCTCGGATGCTGATACAAGAGGCTCTTCCTCCTTGATTACTGATAAAGACTCCGTGCTTGGAGTGAAGAGAGACGAAATGAGATGTGGCTCGTCTTCTCCTGCTTCATAATCAATAGCTTTGCTTTCAGGAGCAGCAAATATAAGTTGAAGCTGCTCGTAGAAAGGACATCCACTGCTCTTTATAGCCTCGGCATCAGGACACCCCTATTACATGCCAGACATTGCATCAGCCAGAACTCGAAAAAATGATGTGTGGCGAAAACGGAAAGTAAACTACCTCAATAACACCGGCCCAAGCTGCATTGCCGCCAATGACGAATCCAGTAGCCGCATCAAAACGAAAAGAGTCATGCCGCAACAACGACTTGACAATGGCGTGCTGCCGCCTCAAGACTTGATATCTGTTCTTGAGCTTCTCCATGTCCCATGGCAGGCCAGTCTTATTATAGAACCCGTCGCATATGGACTTCCACGTCTTCTTGCTGAACGAATTGTCGTCAACTACTCTATTCCCCCTCGTCCTCCTCCTCCTCCTCCGTACCTGCTCGACCATCAAGTCCGCAAATACTATGGTGAGCTCGTTGTCCCATCTCGCCAGAGGCTCGTCGTCGCGCCGGGTCGACATCTGCAATTCTCGGTCAAGATCAACCAATGTCTCTCATTTTCGGGAAGCTTTTACACAGACTAATAAGTAGAAGTCCTTCTAACCGTTTTTCGATTCCCACCAAACAAAAACCCTAAACCAGAATTGAACAAAGGAATAATTAGAAAATTGGAAAATAGGACGGAAATGATCAAAGAAGAATAAAAAACTGACCTCCCTTTGGGAATCTTAGATCCCTGTCTCTTTGAGTTTGTTTTGAGAACACCTAATTATTAATTAAGACGGAACGGAAAGGCGAAGAAGAAGAGATACTAAGTACTGCGAAGCCCATTGCAGATATTTGGGTTTTTAAGGCCCATTTCTATACATATGTTGTTTGTTTGGGCTTTTCACGGGCCTTGGCGTCCATTTTTAAAAAAGGGTTTTTTTTCGGCCCACATATTAGGGATTTAGCCTTAAGGTTAAGGGAGGACAAGGGTGGGTCACTCTTCTTTGGTGATTCTCCTAACTACAGCCTTTCTAACAGATTTCCATTCATATTCTATTCTATAGACCTCAATATATTAATACAGATCCTAACATAATTACATACACGAGCTCCAACAGAGAATTTTGAGAATATAAATTAGCTATACCAGTACTTCTGAAATTGTAAAATAATAAAATTACTGATTTTTTTTTTACATTCTCAGATATTATGAGAATATAAATGATCTATATCACTCTTTCTTTGGTCACGACGCCCCACTACCGGGCCGATGCATCTTGCAAACCTATCTTCTAACATTTTTGCCTCGAGTTTAATAATAATATCGCATTCACTTGTCATAAACAAATTACCAAGGGCGATAAACCAACCATCATCTACCGCAGACTAAATATAAAAATACTCCTTCACAATTTGCACTTATAAAAAACACTTAATTATGACTTAGGAATTCACCGATTAAGTAATAAAATCGTATAAAGAATACGAACACAAAATATAACGTCCAACATGACTATGTCGTCTTCCTTGTGTGTGCCACCTAGTTGGTGGTCGCTTGCAAAGGCGAATTCCTTCCACATTTAACAATCACCACTTTGCCGAAAATTTGTCTTTTACGAAGAATCATGAAACTATACCCGATTTTTAAATACATTGATTATTATTAATAATTTTTACTTGTAAAAAAATTGCGATTCTATTAATAATGTATGTTAACAGACGCAATCTGCTTGTCCCACCGTTTAGAATAGCTGCCGTCCAGTTTAGTTTTTGATAGACTTGTAATGAAAAATCAAAAATGCATACACGGACAGAGATACGGCTCAATTGACCAAGCACCTAGGCCCAGACCTTATTAATTATTTTGTTATTGTAGTTGTAAATATAGTTAATTATTGAGATTTCGGTCAAATGGATTTCATTTCGCTCTCCTAATTTAATTGAAAAATTAATAGTGCAAATAGTACTACTTGACATGATGATCTGATGGAAGGTGACCTTATTTGGATATAGGAAAAGGGCTGGCAGAAATTTTACTTTAATATTTGTATTGAAAATAAAAGAGAGTTACATAAGGGGAATAAGAGGATTAAGCCTCCTCCTTTCCCTAAATTGTATAATCCACTACCTTGTAAAAATTATAATCTGAACTTTTAAAGGTTTCTATCCAACCAAAACTAACTTATATCCAACCCAACTTATATTCATGAAGTTGCAATTAGCAAGCAGTTCACCCTTTTTATTTACTCAACACTAGAATAGTAGGAGCAGCAAAGGACCGTCTCTTCCATAAGTTGGTTTCCTTCCTTGGCTCAATCACAGTCACTGAACCCACATCTTCTGCAGTTTCCCCTTCTCTATGGTCTCCACCCACTTGTGTCTGCTTCCAATCGAACCCTTCAAGTGTTCCACGACTGCTCGAGTACTTTTTTATATAACCCAGGGTCGGTATGTTGGCAGGAACTAGTGGCCCCGGCTCTGGCTTGTCTGTGCTTATTGTGTTGCTACCAACATGCTGTTGCTTCCCCTTGAACATACCGGCTAGCAACTTGGGTGGCGAAACACGGACCGTCTGGTCCTGTTCCGGCTTCTTCTCCTTCTTTTTCTTCTTCTTCTTGTGGCCAACTTGGCCCATGCACGAAACTTTCGGGGACGTGGGTTCCCGGGTGTCAAAGCTCCTGCCTCTTCCCCTCCGACGAGCCTCCTTGGGGACCAGCGCTATCGGAGTAGAGAAGGCTCTGTTGAAAGCAGGTTTGACAGGACTAAGAGGCGGGCTAGCATACGGGACAGGAGACACCGTCTTGGGAAGGAAAGCGAACAACTTCCATGATGATCTCTTCTGCAGCCTCTCCATTGAAAACAGGAACCCAAATCCTGCTAGCTGATGAAACAACATCTGCAAGGACCTATATAACATAAAAAAGAATACTAGCTGCAGGCTGTACAGGCCAAGCCCCAGTTTTTGACTTTGTCAGTGTGTATAAAATATGGTCCACAAGAAACATTTTCTTTGCCGGCCAACAGAAGCTATCATCACATCAATTTCACAAACTCAACGACTGGACACGATAAACAAATAGAGAGAGAGAAGTGCACAGAGAATGGGACAACATTATTGTCCTTTTCTCTACATCCCACGTCATGGTTCTAGAGAAAGGGTCCAGGTTTTATTAACATAACTTCCACTTTCAGTTCACCAAAGGGCAGAACATCAAACTGCAGAAGATAACAAACTATACGTCATGATGTAACAGTTCGCTGTAACAATTTGAATGTGTCCAGAGGATCTAAATGGATGCCCAGGCATCCATTTTGGAAACCGGACTGAACGGATCTAACCATGCACATACGTACGGTACTAATTACTTGTACTAACGATCGCCAAAAACTGTGGCCTGCTAAAACATTTTTAGAGAAACTTCTTTGAAACTTCTACAAGCAAGGAAAAAGCTGCATCCCCGTAGCTACTACACCATCTTTAGTATGGTTCACAAGTTTCATCGCCTTTCGAGTTTCAGCTTATCTAAAGGGAAATGGTAGTTTCCGCTGGCCGCCTGCAAATCAAATACACAACGCAACCCATGAATCCACCCATCCAACAAGAATGGTATTCTGGCACCGTCACTGGGTTCGAAAGTGAAACATTAACCAAAGACAAAAAAGAACACAGAGTAAATGCAATAAAGCATTCATGTAATGCATCTACAACTGATCCAAGACTACCAAACAAACCAGATAAGATTGAAAAGCAAAAAAATAAAAATCACCTTTATTTTCCATGCTCTCATAACTGGTTGGAACTCAATCCTTGCCCTTTTTGTCATCTTCTTTCTCCTGGTTGCTCATGTTTTCTTTTGGCGTCAACCGGCAGGTAGATGAGGGTGAATAGCCGGGAGCACTAGGTGAGTAGCCAGCACTTGGACTACAGTTTACATGACAGAATTACGTGAATATTTGTCAGGTCAAATTATGATATTGATAACTTGCTTCAACTCGCATCGTACAACAATGTCATAGGAATCTGAATATTACCTATACTGAGGCGAAGTAGGAGAATAATTAGGACTGGCATTAGAGTTGTAAAGGCTGCACAAAAGAATAGGGCATCAAGTATTTCTTCACTTGCAGTTGACGGATGTATGACGAGACAAAAAGGGCAACACACTCAGCTGAAGTGTTACCTGCTAGGACTGTATGAAATGCTTGATGGGGAATAAGATGGAGATGTTGGCGAATAGGACGGGGAGGTAGGGCTGGAACAGCAGCATGAACAAAGCTAAGTATTCAACAAAATGAAAAGGGAAATCAAAATACACGTTCACACGGCATACCTGTAACTCGGGGAGGTTGGACTGTAAGAACTGGCTGGTGACAGCCTCGAACTACTAGGTGAATACACCTGGGAGGGGCTGTATTTCGCTGACTGAGGAACATAACTGGGGGAAGTCGGGCTGTAAGTTGGGGAGGTCGGACTATAACCTGGGGAGGTGGGGCTATAAGCAGGGGATGTGGGGCTGTAAGATGGAGATGTCGGGCTGTATGATGGAGAGGTAGGACTGTACGAAGGAGAGGTAGGGCTGTAAGACGGAGATGTAGGGCTATAAGAAGGCGACGTCGGACTGTAAGCAGGGGAAGTGGGACTATATGATGGAGAAGTGGGGCTGTAAGTTGGTGAAGTGGGACTGTAACTAGGAGATGTAGGGCTATAACTAGGTGAAGTGGGGCTGTAACTGGGAGATGTAGGACTATAACTGGGGGAGGTAGGGCTGTAGCTTGGTGAGGTGGGAGAATATGATGGACTTGTCGGAGAATAAGCAGGACTCGTAGGACTATACCCTGGAGAACTTGGGCTATATGTCGGTGAGGTGGGACTGTATCCTGGGGACGTGGGGCTATAGCCAGGAGAGGTGGGACTGTACCCAGGAGAAGTGGGACTGTAACCTGGAGAAGATGGGCTATATCCTGGGGAGGATGGGCTATATCCTGGGGATGAAGATGGTGAGAAGGCCATTCCACTAACATAGGGAGAAAACTGAGCATCGCCAATAGGCGAGAGGCGAAGATTTGGGCTCAGCAAGTAATTTGGAGACATCATGCCATCATGATAAGGAGTCCCGGAGATCGGCGAACGAGCTGGAGTCATGCCATAATCCAGACCTTCCATGTAACTGGGAAGCTGGAGTTCAATTGCATTCTTCAACATGTCATCATTAAGGTACAAGGAGCAGGTCCCAGTACCAATTGGCCCAAGCTGGCCGAGCATTATATTTTCAGTAACCCCTCTCAAGTAATCGGATTCTGCATGAACTGCAGCGTCAAGTAAAATGTCCACAGTTTCTTCGAATGAGCATCTCATCAATGGCCCGGTGTCATTTCTGTTGATTCCATGTCGAGTAATTGCCATCAAGTGCCCACGGTAGGTCATTGTATCACACAGTATAGCCAGGTGGCGGTAATTCACATAGGAGCCATCAAAAGATATAACAACCCTCAACTCATCAAGCAGGGATCGCCGAACCGCCTCAATGCCAAGAACTTCGATAACTTCGATCAAATGGTTGCTTGTGGTCCTAGAAGCGTCAACGTTTTCATGACACATAACAGCCAAGAGATTGACACCCTCCGTATCCAGCATCCACTCCTCCACTGTCTTGAATCCGTCATTCTCATCAAACTTACTCACTTTACCATGTTTTATGAACACCTTATGTATGTCTGGGATGCCTCTGAGAGCCATCTCTGTGAGCATGTTACTCTCAATCTTTTTTAAGAAGACGTCATCTTCAGCAGATTCATCATTCAACTCCCCCTTAGGAGCTTCATCATTCATTATGCGAATCCGAAGAATCAATTTTTCAGCATTGTCATCACTACTTATACAAGTCAAATCACCATCAAACTCCATGTTGATCTTATCGGTTATGCTAGCCATGTCCAACTTCTTATCAATCATCATCTCCCGATTCAACTCTATGCGAAGCAACCAAGGAGACATCTTTTCCGGTGCTACCTCTTCATCTGGCATTTCGTAATACGACTTCACAAAATCGAGATCTTCTTCAATGAGCGTACTCATTGGATCAGGATCATACCACACTTCAGTAGCTTGTGTGACACTCCTAAGAGTGGTGTACTCCAAGGCACACTGCACATTCTTAGCCTTCTCCTTTGTTGTATTACATTCCGGTGTTAGATAGACTGCCAACGAAGGAGTCTTAATGTTCTTGGCTACATTGATAATTTCTCGCAGCCTCGGAACCCCAAGAGTTACATTCTTTGCACTAACACCAGCATAATGGAAGGTGTTTAAAGTCATTTGAGTAGCAGGTTCTCCAATGGATTGGGCAGCCACGCACCCAATCATTTCACCACCAGCAACCAAAGATTGAGCAAATCTTGACTCAATCTCACCAATAACCCAATCAAACGCTTCACGGCTAAGCCTATACTCCTCGAGAACCCTTTTACTCGCAAGAGTGCTACGGAGCAAAATTCCAAAGAACAGAGTTGCATTCTTCTGGGCCTCAACACTTAATGGATCCTCACCAACGACAACTTTCAGTCTCTCCTGGAGCTTGTCCACTGCTTCAACAGCTTCCATTGGGTGCATATCAGAACGCATTCGCTTGTCGATCTTGAAAGTCTTCTGAGCGTTCCAGATGAGCCTGGAAAGGTTAACAGGTAATGGCCACTTGTCCTCGCCTGTGGTTGCAATCTCTGTTCCTAGTTGAAATCTGTCTGCTTCAAGCTTCTGGACTTCAGCATCAAACACATCATGCAATTCCCGGATGTTTTTCAAGTCCTCAATATGCTCATCCATCATGTAACTGGTAGGATTCCAGTTTGGATCATCGAGCTCATATCTGAAGACCCTATTAAACTCAGATTTCTTCATTTTCAGAGAATCCAGCTTCTGTGACTCAATCCAAACTGCATCCATACCATCTTCTCCATAGAGAAACTGTATAACATCACCCAAAGAGTTCCTGACAGTTCCATCATACTTGACCATTATATCCTCCATGGCCTTGACTAACCGCCTCTGGATATACCCTGTCTCAGAAGTCTTCACTGCAGTATCTATCAGTCCTTCCCTACCACCCATGGCGTGGAAAAAGAACTCCTGTGGGGTCAATCCTCGAAGATAGGAGTTCTCCACAAAGCCACGACTTTCCGGGCCTAAATCATCTCTGGTGAAGTGGGGCAGTGTCCTGCCTATGAAACCAAATGGAATTCTCTTGCCCTCAACATTTTGCTGGCCAACACAAGCAGTCATCTGTGAGATGTTGATGAAACTTCCTTTTGATCCTGCAGTGACCATTGCTTTGAGATTGTTACTCTCGGATAAGCTTTTCTGGGCACTGCTCCCCGCATCATCACGTGCTTTATTTAAAACCTACATGCTTAAAATGGTTAGAGAGTAGGCATTTATAAACCAGAATTCACAAAGAACCACATCAAACCAATTCATCTTAAACCTGGTTCACTTTATTCTCAAAAGATTCCGACATGGTCCGTCCTGGTTCAGGTTCCAAAACCTTGTTGTTATAATCCCGGATAAGATCTTTCACAGCATTTTTTGCTGCTGAGATGGTTTCGTTAATGGTCTCCATTGTAGCAGAATCAGCAATAGTATCTCCAATCCCAATGCTAAAAGCATTCTGCAATAGCCAATAATTCACGAGCCACTGAGTGTGCCCCAAAAATTTGCGAGCTGCATCTGGACCAACCTCTTCCCTACACCCACAAACATTAACCAAGAAACAGTGTGTTATTTCATATAACAACTCTCGGGAATCCTTGAAATATAAACAAAATATTTCCACCAACAGAATGGCATAAAACACTTCAGATGCAGATTGAACAAGCAAATGCTTGCATCAACGGAAAAGGCCAACTTGCAGTGATCAAAACCTTCCAGGTATATAACAAATAGATTCAAATTTAACTACTAAATCACAGAGTACATATATCCTCGCAAGAAAGTAAATTAGCTCATTATTCTCTTGGGTTAATATATCCATTGCAAGAGGAATTGCAAGACCAAAACACATACCAAATGACATGAATTAGACTTCCAGAAGAAGACCCTAGTGTTTTCTTGCAAAGGGTTCCGGAAAGAAGCTCCCCCTTTTCTATCCGAACTAAAGTATCCCCAGGAGTAAGAAAACCTCGTTCCGTGTCATTGTGCCAGGCAGCAGTTCGGAACAGATTGATCTGCTTTGGTATGATGAGATTGAAAACTTGTTTTCCAGTCCAAAGAGGACGTGGGTAACAAATAGCAGGAGTGGGTACTTTCCCATCAAAGTCCTCCCACCACATCAGGATGTTCATGAAAACATCCTGCCAAACAAGATACATTAGGCACATTATCAGAATCGATAGCATGCAATTCTAATCCAGAGCAAACTGAATTATGCTCTTCCATTATTACCTTTTCTATAAAGGTATCCCTCTTGGTAATCTTCCGGCAACCTAAAAGCGAATCTTGGACAATTCCCATCACAGGACGGTTTGCTTGAGGTGATACAATGCACTTAGGCACCATCATAAGTTCCAAAACCTCTGCTCTAGTTTCAAAAGACTGGGGGACATGCATATTCATCTCATCCCCATCAAAATCAGCATTATAAGGCGAAGTGACAGATAAATTCAACCGGAAGGTGGAATATGGCATTATTTTGATCCTATGCCCCATGATTGACATCTTGTGTAAACTAGGCTGCCGGTTGAAAAGAACAAAGTCTCCATCATTCAAATGCCTTTCCACCTGAAACCATAAAACATTATGAGCTCCATGTAATTAGGGGAGAGAAAGGAACAGTCGGCATCAAGTGAAAAACAACACAAGTCCTAAAGACACCTTGTAGCCAAGTTCCAAATGATGATCGCTGCTTTTCTTCAAGTAACGAAGATCAAGCCTTTGTCCATCATCTCTAATGATATACTTTGCTCCAGTTTTACCAGGAGGAGGATGAGGTCCATATTCAACAAGCTCCTTCAACCTAATCAACAAAACCTCCATCAACAAAACATTTTAAGAGAGAATACTGCGAAAAAGAGACAGAAAAAGACCAACCCATACCTCTCAATATTGTATGGAGTCACAGTCTCTGGGTAAGTTAGATTTAGAGCAATACTCCAAGGTACTCCCAGTTCATCAATGTTAATGGTGGGATCTGGGGTAATAACTGTGCGGGCAGAAAAATCAACTCTCTTCCCCATCAAATTGCCCCTAATCCTGCCTTCCTTTGCCTTAAGCCTACTGCATATTGACTTAATGGGTCTCCCTGATCTCTGTGTGGCCTGCAAGAAACAGCACATGTAAGAAAGAAGTTAGATCATTCATCTTAGAAAGATCAATGCACAACTTATGGTTGTATATGAACCGCGATCCATGGAACAGAAAGCTGAAAGCTCATACCCTTGGTTGGCCAGGTAACTCATTGTCAAAATATGTGGCAACATGAAACTGCAACAATTGCGCAAACTCGGAAATTATATGAGCAGGTGCCCCACCCCTCTCCTGTTTTCGGAGATTTTCGTTGTGACGGATAATCATGGCCAGTTGGTGAGTCAAGTCATCCTGTTGAGCAAAGAAAAAAAAACAAATATCAAACCGAGAAAGAAAAAACTAAAATCTCTTCGAAGACCTAAAAACAGAACCACAATGCACTAAAAAGAAACGATAAAACTTTCTTTTCTCACCACTATGCACTAAAAAGTTCAAAATCTCAAATCGATTTGCTCACTGCACAAACAACTGAGAGAAACGCTCAATACACACCTCACTTCTGGAAGAGGTATCCATCATCACCGAGGGCCTTACAGGAGGTGGCGGAATAGGAAGAACTTGTAAAATCATCCAATCCGGGCGAGCATACGTAGGGTTAAATCCCAACAACTGGCAATCTTCATCGCTAATTCTCTTTAGAACACTCAGAACCTAACAAATACAAAAGGAACATTAGCTTCCAACAGAATGTTTTACTCATCCTATAAGATGTCTGAAAGCAAAAAGAAAAAAGCATCACCCGTTCAGCTGTAAGGGTCTGTTTTCTTTCTACAGGTTCAGGCAGCTGCTCCTGGTCATCATTTTTTTTCCTCGGAGTCATGAGTTCCGCGATCATCTTCATACCTTCAATTCTAATCTTTGGCTGTTGAGCACCACAGCCACCACGACTTTTCTTAACAGGCTCATCAGTATCTTGACCTTGGACATCAATCTCATCACCACCTTCACATTTAGTCTTGGTTTTGCAAGCATCCAACATTTTCTTAAGCCTATTTTTGGGGTTCTTTATCTTCAAAGCTTGCTTGAATTTGTGATCATCCTGAAACAAAGAAGATGTCATGCCATGGAGTTCTTTAGCTGCTAGAAATGCAAACAAGAAAACACCGTATAATGCAAACAATGAGACTAACAGGCACCGTAGTTACTAAATGAGCTACAGAACGAAAAGGTTCCTCTTCTGACTTATAACTCACCAGCCAATGTTGTACAGCTCGAATAGTCAAATCAAACACACAACCATAACAGCGACATAGTTCAAGTTCCGGCAGGGAAACAGCACCAGAACGATTTCCACCAATTTTTCCCCCAGTAACTCAGTAACCACACACTAAGAGTGTGAATTTCCAGGTAACTAAAAGTACCTCATCGACGAGAATCTTGGAGCAGTTGAAGCAAACGCAACGCATAATGCTAAGCACAGTCTTAAAGAAGCCGATGTGAAACATGGGCTTCGCGAGCTCAAGGTGGCCAAAGTGGCCAGGACACTCGGCCATATTCGCAGTACACGTCTCGCACTTTGTCTTCCTATCTATAGTCCCTAGCCGTGGATCACTCAGCCCCTGCAGCTTCGGCTTCCCCCTCTCCGTCGTCTCGCTGTGCTCTATTTGGACAACCGACATTTGCCTCTGTGCAACAACCAAAGCCAGAAACATGCACCAGTTAGCGAACGTAACAACTAAATAACTAAAAGTTCGAATTCCACTCGTCTAACTCCCGCCTCCGAGTCGAAATTAGCGAAATACGAGGGGCAAAAAAGGGAATTACAATCTCGTCGGGGCTGAGAATGCCGAACTGGATCATCCGGACCTTGGCCACCTCCGCCGGGGAGTGAGAGAATCGCGAGTCCATCGTGACCGCGACGACGTCAACCAAACCCTAGGTCTCTCTAGCAAAGGTTCCGAGTTAGTTATTTTCTGTTTTGGCTCCAAAAAGAAGATTTGAAAACGTCTCGGAGGTTCTATTTAATTGTTTTTTACTTTTTAACTTTTAACAGTCTGGCGGTTATACTCGCTCTCGCTCTCGCTCTCGGGGATTTTTAATCTCGAGGAGAGGAGGAGGAGGAAATTCTCCAAACAGGAGGAAGAGGAGGGGTGGGGTCTTATTTATAGAAGAAGCCAGGGGCAACCCTAGTAATAACCGACCTATGGCTATCGTGCGCCTGATGCGCACTTCCTATTTTGGGCCGGGCTGGGATTTATCAAATATAAGACTCGGTCAAACGGATGAGAATTAATGTTTTGGTCTTTACGGACAAAAGTATTAATATAAATATATAGCATATTAAAATTTTAATCTACTTTTTTAGAATGAATTTTAATTTACTTGATAGCGTATTGTTTAAGTTGCAGTGTGTACAATTAGCCAATTGGACATTTTTTGATTAAATTGATGTGCAAATGGCAAATCCATCAATCAACAAAGAGACAGTGTTCAATTTAGGCCAATTATCCAATTGAAATTATAATTTATAATTGAAAACAAATAATCAATAGCGTACACCCAATTTATTTCACTTAAATACTCAAATGTAAATTAATAAACAACAATCTAGAATAAAAACGAAATGGAGGAAAAGAAAACGGGCACGGCAGTTGAAGAAGTTTCCCGAATCAACAGATAAGACGACGCGCTTCCGAAAATTCTCTCCGTCTTCGTCGTCCGTATTTGGCGGTTACCGAATTGGAACCCTCAAAGATAGGAACCACATCGAAGAAGAAGGAAGACCAATCCTCCAGAGAAATCAAAATCAACCAAACCCTCCGATCATGGCGAAGACGATCTACAGCTGCAAGGAGTGCGGGGCGAACCTAAACCTAGACGAAGTGCAGCTCTTTCCGGCCGACTTCTTCTTCGAGGCCGGCAACAAGGGAAGCCTCTCGTTCGCTCTGATCGACCACTCCAAGTTCAAGCTCGAGAAGGAGGACAAGATCCGACCCTTCTTCGAGACGGTCAACTATTGGGGGATCCAGCGCCGGCGCACCCGGATCAAGTGCAACGCCTGCGGGTTTCTATTGGGCCATGTTTATGATGATGGGCCGCCCATGACTGATGGACCGGGTCAGTTTCATTTTGGGCCCAGCCAGGTCATCCCCCGCGCTCCACGATACCGGTTCAAGACCAAGGCCCTCCGGGTTACTTCTTCTTGAGATTTTCATTTTGGTTTTTTTTTTCTATAAAAAAAATTGTTGTTGTATATTGGCTTAGTGAAATAACTAAGAAGTGTTCTCTTAAAAATAATTTATAGTTTTATTTCAGGTGTGGTGTGTGGCAGCAGTGAGTTGTTTTTTTTAAATAATAAGTGTTCTGTGATGATTTAATTATACTGTTTTATTGATTTTATTTGTTTATATCAACTGTTGTTCCGAATATTACTATGCATATGTTCAAATGAGGGTTCAAATGAGAGAGTTGTTATTTAACATTGATTTAAGCATTTATTAGTGTATAATTAAAAGGGACGATGAATCTAATTACATTCGGAATCTAGATATTTGGCAAGATGCTTAATTAATTTACTTGGCGGGACTAGTTTCGCCGTTGAAATATACTTCTTGTACATCCAAATTATTTTCAGGACAATTACATATTTTATTTTCAATTAATTTAATATGTATGCAAACTAATATTCTAAGTGTAAATCGAAACTTGTATGAAATGAAATTGAAAATTCTGCAAATGTGTGTAACTATTCTAAATTTTAGTGTGGTCATTTTTAGTTGGTGTCCGGAAGCTTAATGATTGATTGTGTTTGAAAATACGATTTTCAAACTACTATAGAATATTTCAAAAGTAATATTCTTGAGACTAAAAAAAAATATTACTATATATGTTATTATATAAACAAATTATGTTTTTTGGTATAAAAAATATTTTTTTAATAATAAATACATAAATAAAAAAACTTAGCCCAAGGACCCAAACCTACTTATTATTGGACAAATTTGGGCTCAAATCCATTAGACCCAAAAACCCAACACATGGCAAGCCTAGAGGATAACTTTGACACATGGTACACGCACATTGTGTCACGTGACGAATATGCATCGGTCAGATTTCTCCATAAAAAGAGAGGAACAACTGATAACCAAAGTGAATTAAAATATTCTATTCCACAATGAGAAGAAAGAAATTCCATCAATTCTCAAATTTTGCAAAGTAAGAAAATAAGTGGAAATCATTTACATATCCAATCTATTTGTGATCGTAAACTATCAGTGATAATATCTCGTTATCCGATTTTGTGTGAAGCACGCTACAACAAGTAAGTCTTGTTATTTATTAATAAATTATGTTCGCTAATTATGAAATAATTTAACTTATAATTATGTGTTAATTATGATTCAAATTTTTCAATATTCAAATTACTTAATTTTGATATATTACATTTTTTTTAAACTACATTTAACTGAGATCTTATAATAAGACAAAGTTTACAATAATTATATAATATCATTAAGAAAGTAAATGATTATGTAAAATTTGTGAAATAATCAAATATAATACAAAATAGTGTTTTAAAATATTTTTAAATTTGTAATACATATAAATTATATTTATTTATAACAAAATTTTACTTTATACAAAATTTGAGAACGGAATTTATAATTAAATTCTTTTGAAAATATCAATTATTTCGATAGAAAGTATCATTTTCTTATTTTTACATTAATTTTAATTCATAGCTATTTAAAAATATTAACACTTTAAATTGCGTGTATAGCTATTTCACAAGACTCGAACTAATCTAGCATTATAATCTCATCGTATTCGGCGGAAGTGGATACCCTGGGGACAACTTTTTTAGTCCCTAAATGGGGACTTAAATCTCGGCCATTAGATTAGAATATATTCTAAAAGATCATAATCTAATGGTTATTAATCATCAGGGACATTTAAGACTTTTGCCAAATTCAATTGATTTCTTAGTATTTAATGATTCCTTCTTTTTAGGCAAAATATCATTTAATTCACCTTTTAAAATTCGAATCCATTAATTAGTTAATGAAAAAAGGAATCATTTCTCTCTCCATTAATTATCTATAACCAACCACCCACTAATTAGGATTTTAAAAAACGTAATCACCCACTTTCTATGCCATAACTACCGATTTAGTTTTCCAACGTTAGTAGTTTTATTTTCTAGTAATGTAGGACCTTGAACTAGTAAAGTGGGACATTGAACCAGTAAAGTAAGATCTTGAACTAGTAAAGTGGGACCTTGAACTAGTAAAATGGGACATTGAACCAGTAAAGTAGGACTTTGAACCAGTAAAGTGGGACGTTGAACCAGTAAAGTAGGACCTTGAACCAGTAAAGTGGGACGTTGAACCAGTAAAGTGGGACCTTGAACCAGTAAAGTGAGACGTTGAACCAGTAAAGTGGGACCTTGAACCAGTAAAGTGGGACGTTGAACTAGTAAAGTAGGACTTTGAACCAGTAAAATAGGACCTTGAACTAGTAATGTACGATGTTGAACCAGTAATGTAGGACCGTAAACCAGTAACGTATGACCATGAACCAGTAAAGTATGACGGTGAACCAGTAATGTAAGATGTTGAACCAATAAAGTGGGACGTTGAAGCAGTAATGTAGTAGTTTGAACAGATAAGGTTGTATGATTTTCCTTTTAATGGTATTTAGAACTAATGACGCCTCATAATAGGGTTTCTGAAAAAAAAGTGTATTTAGAGGAGAGAGAATATAATGAATTAATGGATTACGTCGAATTAGGTGGGAAAGTTATGATTTAAACTAATTAGGTGGGTGGTTATTAATGGGGAGAAAACTCCTTCAATTAGTAAATTAAGTTAATTAACTATATTAACCTTGTCCCTATATATGTCCCCAGGGTATCCACTTCCGTATTCGGCCTAACACATTTGTAATAAACCCACACCCAAAAAGTCAAATCGTGGTACTCGCCGCGTTTCTCCGGTTGACTTTCTTGCGCAGGACCAAGACATTTGTAAATAACCGTTCAAAATGGAAGTTTTTTAATGCGACCGGTGTCATATTTTTTGGTCGGTAGTTAATATAGGTGTCATAACGCAGTTGTTGAATCGAATTGGCCTTACCTACGGAACGATAAGTATTTAGACTTCATCACGTCGATCTTAATGGGACTTACTCAAAAATTCATGTATACATCAAATAAATAAATAAAGAGTGAATCATACCACAATAAAAAAAATTCCAAATAAAGGACAATCTTTATTATTTCAATAATGTGGAAATGTTGTTTTGACCAGATCCTTTAATCAGTGGACTAACCATGTCTGAATTATGATTAGTCATGAATTGCAATTCAATATAATCTTATTTTTTTTAATTTCTCATAAAATTTAAATAAAAAAGTAAATGCTCAGTAGCTCAATTAAAGACAATAGTAATCCATATGACCATATTTAGTTCCGATAACTATTTAAAAGTCATCCCTTGTCTGTACAAGACTAAATAGATATTAATAAATCAAAATCTTATTATACTTACTTGCGTGCTCAGTGTACTGCACGATCCAAATCCACCGTCCCCGGCGACCGGAAAGAGGAACGTAGAAGCGGCCGTGGGGGAAGATGGCGAAGGCGAGGTACTCGCGGCTGCCTGGCCGGAAAACTTCATCGTCGACGACGACAATGGCGCTAACGGTGCTCGTGTTGGTAACCTTCGTGGCGTTGATCCTGCTAGCCCTTGGGATCCTCTCCGTTCCAAGCGGCTCTTCATCCACCGACAAGCCCCGCGAGCTCTCCACCATCCTACACGACACGCTCGACAGGTTTTGCCTCCCTCTCTCTCCTTATTTCTCCCTCTCTCTCTCCCCGATCCGGCGCCGTTTCTGACGAGGGGCGTTTTGGTCTTTTTGATGAGTTTAGGGCGGCGGAAGGGAGAGGGGAGCAGTGGATGGAGGTTATCTCCTGGGAGCCCCGCGCTTTTGTCTACCACAATTTCCTGGTTACCCCACTTTCCCCTCTTCTTCTTCGCGTTTTATCTTTGTCTGAGACACTTGACTATCGTTCTATTGGCCACCGACCACCAACCACGTAGATCGAGTCATTTTTCAAGCTTAACCGAGAGATCTCGAGTTAGTATGTAGTTATTCGGCTGCGTGGTCGGGAGAGCTTTGCACCCTTCGAGCTCCCATATAAATGGTGTTTTGTTGAGAATCTCACAGTGCTTAGTGCGAGTGGTGAACGAGTTTACGAGTGTGGAAACTTCACCTAACCGTTTTCTTAAGGTTTTGGGTTGGATATGGAGAGTTTAATATAGTATCGGAGCAGGTTAATCTCGTCCCATCGTTATGCTCGCTCGACCCCCATTTCAAGCACATTGGCAAAGTCAAATTCTGTGCAATCATTGACCTGATGGGTCTCGTTTGGGGGTACGTTTTGAGAATTCTACTTTGCTTGGTGCAATAATGGTGGACAAGTTTATGAGAGTGGGAAATTCACCTATCCATTGCATTAAGGTTTAGGATTGGGCATAGAGATTCTAATACATTTTGATGTGGTTAATTTAGTTTTTGATTTTCTCGTAGTTAATTTGTTTTTGCTCCCTGAATTTTGCCTCAAGAAGGAACGAAGAGGTCAAGTTTTATGCATCGCGTGGCCGGTTTGCGTGCTAGTGATTCATTTAGGGGTTCATAGTGAAGGGGTTGGATTCGATTTTAGGATCTTTGCTCGTTGGAGCAAACATTGAAGTCTATTGTAGAAATATATTGGGTTGGTGGGTGGGATGTTTGTTTCAGTATCATGATCTGATAAGACTGGATGTTGCATTCCAACCTAAGATGAACGGGCCATCTCTCTGTTTCCGGGAAGTAGTTGCACTTATAAATTGTGATTTAAAGCTCACTGTAATTGAGTCTGTGATCATGCAAGTGACGTTCGGTGGGTTGTTTTGCGCAGACCAAGGAGGAATGCGAGTATCTGATCAGCCTTGCCAAGCCTCACATGCAGAAGTCAACTGTTGTTGATAGCGAAACTGGAAAGAGTAAAGATAGCAGGTGAACGGATAGACCCTCACCTTTTTCTCGTAAATATGGTTCCCTTTTGGTGGCTACTGGCTAGCGTGTTATTCTAACTCTGTTTTTCTGTCGCTTACATTTCCTTTGTTGCTTTTGGGCTGCAGAGTGCGTACAAGTTCAGGAACATTTCTTCTTAGAGGCCTTGATAAGATCATTAGGAACATCGAGAAAAAGATTTCTGATTTTACCTTCATTCCTGTCGGTATGTGGTTCATGCTACCATCCAAGCTATCTTTTTCCACTTTTCTTCTGTCTATTGTTCAGCTTAGTTTTTGAGAATGTAGCTGGTCATTGCTGATACCTACATATAGGATTCATGTTTCATGATGGTAAAACGTTGGTGCGCCAGTGTAAAAGAACTCTTGGAAGTTTACACATGCTTGTTAGATTTCCCAGGAACTTCGTTAACTTATTTAAAGTGGTTGCTAGTGCGGCACTTTCCGCCCATATAAATGATCTTGTTGCATATACATCCTGCTGCTCCTTGGTAATGGCTGCTCAAAAAGTATTGTTGGATTGTTTCTCTGAACAATTGGCAGCAAAAGCCTATATTTCAGTAACGAAAAATGAATATAAATGTTTCATCTAAACCACAATTCTTTAGGAGCGGGTTATCAAATATTCTCGACTCTTGAGGTTGTAAATTTGTTTTCACTTTTCCTTTAACTGGGAAACAAAGAACCAAAGCACGCAAAGATTTTACCCGTCTAGTGCTGCATGAAGAATGTTTGTTGATTTGGTTTTTAAATACATTGACAGAACATGGGGAGGGACTCCAGGTGCTTCACTACGAGGTTGGGCAGAAATATGAGCCTCACTTCGACTACTTCATGGATGACCACAACACTAAGAATGGTGGTCAACGGATTGCCACAGTTCTTATGTACCTGTAAGTTGATGATATTTGCATTTGCAATGGATCACATTTTTTATGCATTTTGGTAAATCAGACGAGCCGCACTTCGACTACTTTCCATTCCCTCTGCACAGATCAGACGTTGAAGAAGGGGGTGAAACAGTATTTCCTGCTGCCAAGGGTAACTTCAGCGCAGTTCCTTGGTGGGACGAGTTATCGGAATGTGGCAAGAAAGGGTTGTCTGTTAAACCAAAGATGGGTGACGCATTGCTTTTCTGGAGCATGAAGCCTGATGCCTCACTAGATCCGTCGAGTTTGCACGGTTAGTTTCAGACTGAAAATCAATTCATTATTCATATAATACATATTGAAAGCAAATCTATTATGGTTGCCTCGAGACTTCTACAAGGGTAATGATGACTCTTTGTTCGGACTTCATAGTTCTATTTATATCCATGAAGCGTTTAAAATTGCTTCTTCCAGGTGGATGCCCTGTAATAAAAGGAAACAAGTGGTCAGCTACCAAGTGGATTCGCGTGAATGAATACAAAGCCTAAAGTTTCATAGGTACAGGTAATCTTCTTCTCTATACATAGGATCCCTGATCCGGTTGCCATCTCAGCGAAACCAAGCTTTCATTTTACTCGAGTTTCATGTATGTTTTAAGCATCAGAGGACATGTTGTCAAAGTATTTTGAATGAATTCGAGCTGAAATCGGTGGAGAACGAAATGAAAACTTGGACCAACATGTAAAGAATATGCTTGAAAGATTGAGACCATTATCTTCTCTGACTATTGCAGGTGTTTGAACTCGCTATTGTAATTGAGGGACACTATTGAATTGAGAGAGATCGAGGAGCCTGACGAGGCCCCGACGACTACACCCGGTTCTACGGCAAATCAAACATCTTTGTCTCGATTGGGGTCTAACTGCTGATAAAAAAAATAGATACTTCCAAATTTGGGATGAGCGCATAGGACCGGTGCAATCTTTCTTAATTTATACAACATCGTGATCAACAAAATGGCACAAGTGGCTTGCTCTCTCTTTTACATTATTTTTCTTACAGTGCTACCGACACATGAACTGTGAACTGCTTAAGATAGATATACCTCATTGTCTCGAAACATGTCTCAATAACAACTTCTGTTTCTTTTGAACACTCTCTTACAATTCTAGAAACTGGTCTCTAAAAAGAAATATTGTTGGGATCCAATGTTGAAGCCTCCGGGCCCACAATTCTTCCCCTTCGATTCTAGAATCTTCTTTTCGCGGTGGCTATTAGTATTTACTATTTAGTCCCGTTCAATTCTAGGATTCGGTCTTAATAAACGAGTGACGGAAACCGAAAGAAAAAAGGTGTCTTAATTTAATATTGAGAATAAGAGCGATCAAATGAATAAAGAGCTGGTTTCAGAAAAGTACGTATAATTTAATTAAGAGATTTTTAAAGTGTTGAACATGAACATACTTATTAAGATAATGGAAAAGTACAAGAGAAGAGAAGAAGAAGGAGGAATCCTAAGAAAGGCTTCTCATAAGTGAGGAAGAGTGAAGTACTCCTAATTAGAAAGAGTGTAGTGAAATACCCGTTCCTTTGTAAACTTTCTCTTGTACATTTTAATAAAGACTATTTATTTGAGTGAGTCTTTTTTGTCTCGGGTGGGATGAGTGTACAAGAGTTTCCTTAACTTGTGATCCTGGTAAAGGTTGAGGTGTCGTGTTTCCCAACATTTTGAAAAATTTCAAACAATTAAAGGACTAAAATGATAATAATAAATAGTCAAAAAATTAATGCCACTAATACCACGAAGATAAAAAAACTTAATATGTGGAAGCCACCTCAGCCTCAAAACGACCTAGTTTTGAGGTTCGGGACGAGTTTAGGCTTGGAAGCTTCCCGAGCCTAAAAGTGAAACTCCGGAGTTAAAATCAGAACTCGTTTGGTTGTTTTTAAACAACAAGATCATATGTCAAAAAGCGTGAAACCACAGTACCTTTTCCTAAGATAATTATACTATTCTTCCAAAATCATATCTAGATTAATCTAAATTAGTGAATGTAATTGATACAAATCGGTAAGAAGTTTTTCAATTTTGGAAACATAAAAAACACTATCGAAAAGGAATGCCACAAATTAGAGGGCCAAGTGGCAAATTAAAGAGTAGAGAAACCGTAGATACGTGGCCAGCGCGTCCAATTTTGTCAAACGAATAATCCAAGGAACGTTCTAATCGTAATTACCTACTACGTCTTCCTTACTCAACGAACCCAATAGTTTATTAGTCTTATCTTAAATAGTGTGAAAAGAAAGGTCAGATATTTTTTTCCTGGCTTCCCGGAAATTATATTAAAAGGCAATGCCGTATTAATAAAAAAGGTGAACAAAAAAGTGCAATACGACGATGGACTCATGGACAGGGTATAAAATGGTAGAGGATTGATAAATCCACAATTCTTTTGTTATTAATAAAGGTAAAAGTACAATATGAATCATATGGATTCATATACTATCTTAGATTCTGTTTTAAACACGGACTCAAACTCATATTAATCTATAGACCTAATCAAAATCAAAGTCATCAGATTTTTAATTCACAAAATAAATGTATAGTAAGACTCACATTATATTAGTATTTTTTTTCTATTCCTAAAAAATGCAAAGCCTTTGGTGTTAAGATATGCTATAAATGCGAGTTGGTTGATAATAAATGATAGTACATTCCACTCTTTCTCCTTAGTTATTAAGAATACCCATTTGTTTCCACTAAGAAAGGAAAAGTGTGACAGGCCTTTTGTATTGGTAATAAATTTGTACTGAAATACTAAGTTAATTACTGCTTTTTAAAGTGGAGAAATACTAGCTACTTAACATTTAAACCAATATCAAGGAAACAGTACTAGATTTTGTTAAAGTGAATTTTCAACATGATGATTAAACTTTGCCATAGATTGAACTTTCGTAATTTGTTAACTCCTTGTATATGAAACAATAATAGATAATCCGATAAACTAATATTTTATTTACTAGAAGAATTCATGAGAATATGGTGTAGTAAAATTAAAAAAAAAGGTTTAAATTTAATTTTAACTTTTATATTCAGGCTCTTGTGGTAATTTTTTCTAACTTGAACTTAAATCAGGCGATAATAATTTAGATATATTTGATTGCAGTAACAAGAGCTTAACGGACTCACCACCCACTATATAAACCAATTAAATAATAATAGATTATTTTAACTAACTGAAATTCAATACTTTTATTATTCGTCTGAATTCGAACGGAAATTAATATTAAGTTATCCTCTAATTTTATTAGATTGGTGAACTTTGGTCTGTAATTAACTACAACGATATCAATGTCAATATAAGTTATTTTTCTATCAAGGTTTACTTCTTTGGACACAATATTATTTTGCAAGGCTAGCAATTGGTAAGTTGGTAACCCAATACTGTTACTAATTTTTGTTTGGATAGCACGTCCTCCAGTTAAAATATCAAAAAAGTTGGAGTACATTAATTTTGTCGTATGTACGCTACACAATATACAAATATGCAATTGTTGTAACGTACACAAAGTAAATCTGATAATCCAAATTTTTTCTAGATCTGAAGTTCAAAACTCTTAAATTTAAGATTCATATTTGTTGTGCACGCTATTCGACGATCTGAATTGCGTTATACACGATAAAATGTTGTGTACAGTAACGTTCCGGTTAAAAATGTTACACCCGCGCGCACCAAGTTTGGGCCAAACTTTCCCGTCGATGTGATTGATGATGTCTTGGGGAAGATCAGCCTCTTCTCTTCTCTTCTCTCTCTCTCTCTCTATAAATTGCAGGGAGACTCGGTATCTTTGTCCTAAACCCGAAACAAATATTTTGTCCGATCACAAACCACAAAACCGTTAGTTTCATTTTCTCTCCTCGAAAAGAAGAAAACTACAAACAACGGAACCACATCCCATATTCCCAGAGATTCTCTTGTCTGATCCAAATACACAAAACACAACGAGAGAAGCAAGCAAGTCCAAAGAGATAGATAGATAGATAGATAGAATCTCCTGAGGGGCAGAAGTAAAGGGGGAGAGAGAGAGAGAGAGAGAAGAGGAATAATGGATTTGTACTACAACACATGCCCATCGAGGGTTAATTTGTCGTCTTTGCCTTCATTTGGGGAATTGGTGGAAAGGATATGGCAGGGTTGCAACTACGCCATTTCTGCTGTTATTGGCAACGTTTTCTCTGCCATCTTCACCTTCTTCTTCGCTTTAGGTTGGTTGGTTCGCCGTTTCATGTTTTAATTCTCTTGGTTATATTTGATGAGCTGCCAATTTGGTTCAAGATCTGTTTCTTCTTTGGTAGAATCAGACCCTTACTTGGTCATATGGGTCTGAAATGAAAATGGGCTCCTCTAGCTTTGTTGGTTTGCAATTGTTGTTTGATTCCTTCAAAATTTGTTCTGTTCCTCGCTCGGGTCGGGTTTCGATTTCATTTCCAGCAGGGAATTTCCAATTCGCGAGGGTTTGTATAGGTATATTATAAGTGATGTTGATTCTAAGGAAGAATGGATCGACCTCCTTAGGAAAACCTTTTCTTAAATTTTGGAAGGATGTCTCATTGTGATGCGTATAATTGAGAAGGGTCCTTGATTGTGTAAAGAATTCCCATTTTTAGAATATTGGAAAGATTTCCCATTGTGATGCATGTGGCTGGCTCAACATGGTTTTCTTTTGTTAATAGGTTTTTAAGAAAGATTCAATCTTTATGAAAAGGGTACTACTGGAATTGTGAAAGTTGGGTTCTTGGATATTATTTTCATTGGTAAAAATGGTATTCTGATTTCTCAAAGTAATGTCATTTTCTTTTGGCTGCAGTGGGGACCTTGTTAGGGGCAATGACTGGAGCTCTGATAGGCCAAGAAACTGAGAGTGGGTTCGTTCGAGGGGCCGCAGTTGGGGCCATTTCCGGTGCTGTTTTCTCTATTGAAGTATTTGAGTCGTCGGTTATCCTTTGGCAATCCGATGACTCTGGTCTTGGCTGTATTCTATACTTGGTGAGTCATCTCATATCGAGATTGGGTCTCCCTTTTTCCTTAATGTTGTTAGGTGGTCGTTATAATGAGGATAGGTGAGAGGAGGTGTTGTGGCCCCTTGGCCTATCTCTGGTGGTGATGGGTCGAGAGTGGCCGGTGGGGGCTACGAGCTTACCGAGATCTGTATCTGAATAAAAGTAGATAGCTGCCATTATGTTCTTCAGATGTGGAGCCCCATCTTGTTTATTTAT